>JAEIIL010007923.1:0-45827 GCA_018905715.1 Drosophila lini | reverse complement strand
GGAATTAAGATTAAAACGTAACAAAACAAAGAAATTTTCTAAGCATAAAAACAAAACTCAACAACAACAACAACCAGAACTGCAAGCAAAAGGGACAACAATTTAAATGGGAAATCTATGTGTATTTGTGTAAAAAAAAAAAACAAAATCTAAAACGGAATGAAACGGAAGTAAAGAAAATATATGTATGAACTTTAGGGCCTGAGGGGCGCCACAGTTTTCAGCATATATACCATATATATATATTGAAGGCCATTAAGGCGTGGCATTCGATGGCTAGTTTTTACTTTAACTAATGTATGTACATGAAAGAATGACCACATTCCACATTAAGAAAGCTTGAAAAGCAAATAACTAAAGAACAAGAAACCCAAATATGAAGAAATCTCCCTTGAAAACTACACAAGTTCTTACTAAAAAAATTAATAATAATAATAATAGAAAGAAAGGAAGCAACTCCAACCCCTTAAGTGAAAAGCAAAGTAAGAGAGAATATTAGTTGTGAGTTCGGCATGTGGCATTTTTGATCGGAGCGATCGATCGTTCGATATTAGGGAGAAATATTCGAGTCGTATTTCTACATTATACACCTAAGCATATATGTACGTGTAAATCGGAAGAAGCTAAACAGAAACATCCACTGGAACTGCATGCTTAGCCTAGGCTTAAGGCGGAACCACACACAGACCCCAAACAGAGACCCATGCAGGCGCAGGCAGTCCAACATTGTCCAAGGGCCGACGACGACTACGACTATTGATAAACGTGTAGCATTTGGAATAATTCGATTCGTTCTTGCACGGACATTTTACGTGCTCGGCAGATGGGGATGTTTGCGGTGTGTTGGGTGTGTCTATATATATATATATATAAATATATATATATACATTTGTCATACAAATCATATTGAATGAGACGACAGACGGACGGAGGGACGTTTGTATGATATGAAGTGGCAATTGTAACTAAACAAATTTTTTAGATAATTAAAAGTATCTATGTACACCTTAATATTAATGACAAAAACCAATATAATATTAAATAAAAGTATATTGAAAAGAATAGCAGCGAGTACTCGTGTTTGGACGTTACAAAACTCTTTATTTTAAATATTTACTTTCAAACTTATGCGTTAAACAAACTCGTTTCCACACTCCCTGCCCTATTTCAGTACAAATTAACTATCACAATGAAATCATATTTCTGTCATGCTTTGCATTGGTGGCCATAGAACCTAATAAGTGGCAAACAAGCGAACGAAACTCTCACCACTCTCACACATTCGATTACCTAACTAGAATCGGGGATGATTTGGCACTTGGGCTTTGCTTTTTTATATGACTACAAAGTCGCTGAGGTTGCGTTCCGGCTGGACCATGGTGGGTGGCATCAGTTGCACCAGCTTGTTGAACAGGAAAGCTCTTTTGTTCTTCACCTCCGGGCTGCACTCTGTGCGCGCTCGCTTGGTACACGACGACGAGGAGCTGGGACTGGAAGCCGTTTCGGAAATTCCCGACGAGGCCAAACTTTCGTTCGATTCGAGTGAAATATTCTCGGGAATAGCTGCCACTTCGTCTGGAAATCAAAAATGAATTAGAGCTTCCGCTAGTTAAGTCAAAGGAGCATTAAACCTTTCATCTTGGCTGAAACATCGGCATCCGTTTCGAGTTCTTCAGCATGTTCATCGCACAGGGCTGGGGTGGTGCACTCCCTTTCCAGGCTGTTGTCATGGCTTTTGAAGAGCAAGGAAGCTAGTTTGTGAAACTATAGTTCAAAAAAAAATATAAGTCATTAGAACATAGCTTGTGCTGAGAGCTAGTGAAAGCCTACATTATTCAATTGCTCAGGATCGCTGTGATCGATGACAGCGGCTATGTGATGACGCAAATACTGCATGGCCTTCAGGGGATCCTGGCGCGTCATCTCCTCGTAGCGCAGCTTGCGCACCAAAAAACGGCAATGCTTCAGGATCTCCTCGCGTTTGGGTCTGCAATTAATTTAAATGTAATTTAAAATAAAAGTTCGTGAAATTAGTTAATTACTTTTCCAAACGCAGCACCCAAAAATCATCTAATCTAAGCTGCTGTTGCTGGCAAATCCCGGGATTCCCACCAAACAGGTAATGAGTATTAGCCAGGTCATCGTACACCAACTGATGAGCAAAGCGTGGGCAAGGCTCCAAGGCCCCGTCACCCTTGCTGGCCCCCAAAATGTTCATTCTGCTTATGGAGTTGGCATCCTGACCGCTGTGGCGGCAATAATATATTCTCGACCATTTGTGGCTGCGCAGGGAGTAGACCCAAAAGGCATTGGAAGCGTCAATATGAGGTATATCCCGACGATCCTTAACCTTACTCAGGCTCTGAAAATATACTAAATAGATTAATAGTGTATTTTAACTTTAACTTGAGTGAGAACTTTACCGAAAATATATAAATCTCGTCGCGTTCACAGTCGATGGTGGCACGCAGTGTGTAGCCCGAGGAGGGTTCAAATTTGGCCTCGTTGCCAGCGGTGGTTCCATGATTGGGGTGCTCCTTGTTGAGTATGGATATGGCCTGGGTGTCCACGTCATAGCTAAGGAACTCGTCCAGATCCTCCTTGCCCCTTTGGCCGCCATAAATGTAAAGTTTTCGGTGTTTCTGATATAAAAAAGTATCAAGTAAAGGTATCTAAGGATATCCTTGATACCTACATTGTGAAACACCATGCAGTGGGTGATCCGTGACTTTATGGACATGACATCGGCCAGCGAGGCGCTGGCATGGTGACAATCCACCAGAATCTGTGACCAGGTGTTCGTTGCTATGTGATAGGAAAACAGGCCGGAATACTCGGGCTCTATCGCTCCCGTGGCGTTGACACTGCGGGGCGTCAGTATTTTGCCACCGAATACATATATGGTGCGCTTATCGGCATCTATGCACATCTGGTGATCGTAGACCAGCTGGGGGCCACCCACTTGGCTAGTGTCGTCGCAGATCTGCATCCAATTGCGAGCCCTGGTGTCGTACAGATAAAAGTCGCTCTTGATGTAGTCCGCGGTTCGGATCGAGTTGTCCAGGTAGCGACCCAGCATGAAGACATTTTCGCTGATGGGATCGAAGACCATTTTGTGACAGGATCGGGGTGTGGGTCCATTGCCCAGCTCTGATCTTTCGCACACCAGCGACCAGTCATCATCATCGATATTGTACACCCAAAGGTCACTGAGGTCCTGATAGCCATCCCAGCCGCCGTACAGATATATGAGGCGCTTCTTGGCATCGACCACCAGTTGATGACCTCCGCGATTACCTGAAAAAGCTCTGATTTAGTCGAAGGTTCATCATTTGGCTCGAAGATTACCCACCAGGCTTGATCTCGCTTTCGGTGTGCTTAATATGCCAGCTATGCTTGTAGTCCTGCTTGTACAGATACTCATCCATGAGTCCCTCATCAATGCACTCGGCTAAGAAGCGTTCCGCCTTCTCAAAGTCTCCCTGCAACACCTGGTAGGGAAATAATTGACCTTTAGAGCCATTTAAATGGCATTTCATTTTACTTACCAAACACTTGTGCAGTTCACTTATCAGTGGGTGCTCCAGTTGCACATTCGTTTGCTCCTGGAGCGCCCCGAAGGCACTCATGTAGCCCTGCTGTCGGAAATGCTTTAGGCAGAGCTTAATTATCTCCACCTCCCGCAGCGTATTGTAGCTCTTCATGCGCGCGCTAGTGTACATGGGATCGTCCTGGCCGTGCAGCTCGACGTACCAAATACTGAAGTTGAACGACGGGCCCCAGGAAAGCAGGGGCACGATCTTGAGGTACAGAATTGGCAGGTTCTCGGCGCCGTCTTCGGTGAGGTAGCGCAGATTGAATACTTCGGGTACGTTGTCGTTCTTGAGCCCACTGCGGAAGAGTGCTCTTCAATGGACTGCTCAACGTCTCCAAGGCAATCAACTCCACTTACCCTTCAAGCAGCAAGACCATGTGCTCGTCCTCCAAGCCTCCGTATACGCGAAACTTCTTGATGTTGCAGACGTGCGACTTCTCGAACTTGCCAAACTTGATTTTCTTCACAATGGCGGGCCGGCGCAGCTTTAGAGTGAGGAACTGCGGCGGGCTGTTGGTGTAGGCGGACCAGCGGGACGTCTGATCATTGGGGCAGTCCACGAGAACGTTTCTGTGCGGAAATATACATATTTTGAATATATTTAAATGTGCGCAGTTGACAATTACGAAATCCGTGAAAATTTGGGCGCGCTTTCACATAGCACTTACTCGGGCAGATAATTCGGCGAGTAGCTGGAGTAACGGTAGATCTCAAAGTTCAGGCGCTCAGAGAGGGAAAACGGCTTCTGGGCACTCCCGCTCTGGGTGGTGGTGTTTGTCCCAGACGCAGCGTTCAGAGCTCCAAACGAGGACAGCGCCACCGAGCCGTGGGAGCTGTTATCTGTGGGGCTGGACGTGGAAGAAGATGACATGGCGGCTGGGTGCGGCTAACTATATGTTCCAACGATCCTTTGGGTTAACGGGATGCAACTACTGCCGGCCAAATCGAATTGCTGTTGTTATTTCTCCTCCTTTTGCGGTCTTCTCGCCTGCTTCCACACCCACAACAACACAAGCGCAGCTGATGGAAGCGATTACTAGTTATCGGCCGGCCATCGATAATTTGTTTTCAAACTAGCCAACCCGCCCATCCGTTAAATTGCGTCTATTAATAAATACACTAATTAAAAGCTAGTTAGTGTTTCTTGCTTCCTACAATTGTAAAATCATTCCATTAGCTCGAAAAATGGGAAAGTGGAAGTATCTCGCTCTCTTGGGCATTTTTTTGTGCGGTGGCTTCACCATTGTAAGCCAACTAAAACGTTTTAATTGCTTAATTAGTAATAATCCTTTTCGCAGGCGGTTTCCGAGGCATCCTTTTATAAGATCAGGAAAATCGAATGCAAAATAAATGCGGAAATCATCGACAACGTCTCTTGTGTTGTCAAACCAATTAGTTGGACGCGATCGGTGTTGAACCTGGAGGGCACCTTGAAGGATAACGTCACTGAAGTTAAAGTAAGTTATATCGGTTAGATTGGTTCCATATCTCTATTCTCATAGGATTTGCAGGCAATAGTGGAAATCTTTTACAAGGATTCTTCAAATATGTTTAAGCCCTTTGGTGTTAAACTCAACTTTAATATTTGCCAAATCCTGGCTAAAAAGAAGCAGGGACATTTCTTGGAAGAATATGCCGTACATCATCTAAGGACGCTGACAAATGTCAACCATAGCTGCCCCATATCGGTAAGTCCCTATAAAAGCCACCACGACTGTAAATATCATCATAATCAATTTTTTCAGGGTCATATTTATGCTCGGGACTTCTACTTTGATGAGCTGACTTTGCCTCCGGTACCACTGCAGGACTATAAAGTAGCCTTTAATTTTTCATATTCCAAGCCAGCTAAGCATATTGGATTGATAATGGTATTTTTCGAAGTATTTGAGGACTATTACAAAAACAAAAAACCCAAGTCACGGCCTAGAGCATTAAATTTAAACTAAATGGAATAAATAAAATATCTTTGTGTTGTAAGTGCTGTATTTTATTTATTCATTTATTATTATCTATTTTAATTTTACTATTAGAACGGTTAAAGATAATTTAAATTTTCATTTTGATTCGTGAAATGTTTTTTGAAAAATTTGTCAGTTGTTCGAATTATATCGATTTTTGTGGTATCGATTACCAGGTTGGTTCCAAGGTTTTTTGTAATTTGGTTTGCTTTGGTCACATTGCGCTTCCGTTTTGTGTTTGTGGCTTGGATTTTGTATTTCTACATTTTAAAAAGTAATTTTTCAGTAATAAATAGTTTAAACCATGTCCTTTGATGCGATACCCAAGGACCTTAGGGGTCTGCGCGCCTGCCTCGTCTGCTCCCTAATAAAAGTAGGTTATGTTGTACCGGTACCTCGTCAGTTTCTAATATAGTTTTTCACTTACAGAGTTTCGATCAATTTGAGACCGATGGCTGCGAAAACTGCGAGGAGTTCCTGCGGATGAAGAACAACAAAGACAACGTGTACGATCATACTAGCAACAATTTCGACGGTCTCATTGCCCTTACAACACCCACTGATTCCTGGGTGGCCAAGTGGCAGAGGATAGGTAAAATCGTCCCCACATGGAAATATAATTTCAATTGTTTATGGAATATGTGATAAATTCCCTCAGGTCGCTTCAACCGAGGCATCTACGCCATCTCCGTATCTGGAACGCTACCGCAATCGACGCTGCGGGACATGAAGAACCGCGGCATCGTCTACAAAACCCGCGATAGGAGCCAGCGCTGAACAAAAACTGCCGATTGCCGTACAAAATACATGTGTAAATCTTTATTTTTAAGTTATAACAAAACCACGAATACATACAATAGCAATACAAAAGGGTAGCGAAGTAAATGCAGCATCAGTCATCCAGCGAGCTAACGCGCAATCCCACGCCGCCGGCCGTCGTAACATGCACCCCAAAGCCCGCCGACTCTAGCTCCTCCTTGAGCTTCCAGTACACCTCGTTTTGTTCGTAATTCTCGGGCAGGAGGACGATCACATAGCCACCGGCTCCTGCGCCAGTAAGCTTCGAGAAGAAGCCCCGCTTAAAGGCAATGGTGAAGATCTGCTCTAGCTTCGGGTGGGACACCCCTATAGCTTTAAGCAAGTCGTTGTTGATTTGGAATAAGCGCTCCAGCTTCTCGAACTTGGCGCTGTCGTCCTGCGCGTTGCCAAAGCTCTCGTAGAGGGGAACTGCAGCGGTGACCAGCTCCTCGCAGGCCTGCCAAATTGCCTCGATCAGTTGCGGAAAGCCCTCGGCGAGGTGACGCACCTTGGCCACTATATCCGCCGTGCTGCGGCTGACGCGACTATCCACCAGCAGGATACTCAGCGGCTTCTGGATTTTCAGTGACTGGAAGCCCTGGCCTTTGACGTAACGCAGCATTCCGCCGTAGGTGCAGACGGTGTTGTCCAGCCCCGAGGGATTGCCATGATTAACGCGCTCCGACTCGAACGCCCAGGTGGAGATTATCGCCTGGTTCTCGTCCTGCAGATAGCTCTCTCGATCAAAGTGTCCTGCCAAAATAAGGAATGTCGTGGCCAAAGCGGCTCCAAACGAAGCCGAGCTACCCAGGCCTGCGCCCACGTTCAAACCGCTATCTACCTGCACCTGGAAACCGGTTTGCAGCGTCATCTGGGGATCGATGGGAGAGGAGAGTACGGCGCCGGCGAGCAAGTAATAGATGGAGACGAAGGCCCGTTGGGTGTGTTGCTTGGGGTTGCTGCCCACCGATCGCTCCAGCTGCTGGGCCACTTCCGCGCGTACCGCCTCCAGCAGCTTGGCGTTGCTGTCTGCCGGATACTTGCTGCGGAAGTCGGCCAGGAAGGCATTGAACTCCGCCAACTGGATCTCCAGTGTGCAGTTCAGTGCCTCCAGTTGGAAACTGGCCACATGACTGCCCGCCTGCTGACGGAACTTAAGGGTGGTGCCCAATCCAACGACGGCGGCGAGGGCCGGACGCTGGTACACCACCGCGTGCTCGCCGTGGAGGATAACCTTGCCCGGAGAGTGGACCTGGAACTTGAGCATTGTTCTGGGCGTTCTTGTCTTCTCTGTTCAGTGCGCTCGCTGCGAGCTTTATCGGTCTATCAGCAATTTGAAATTGTAATGCGGAGTGGGCACAAAAGCGGTTTGCTTCGACCTCAAGTGCTTAAACTTTTATTTGTTTTTTATGTAACGTATGCATTTAGCGGACGATTTGCGTATATTATACAGTAACTTTAATGTAGCTCCTACGGTTCCTGTGCTTTCCCTTTCACTTTCTTTGTTCGACTGTTTTCGTTCAGCGCTGGTTTTCGGTTTTCTGTTTTCGGTTTCTTCGTTCGATCACCACGACGCCAAAATCTCAACTACCAGCGAGCCACAACAGGTTACGAGTTGTTGTTGCATGTATTGGTAGTGTTGTTGTGTGGTGCGTACTATTGCTGTTGCTGCTGCTCTTTCACTTTCTCCCACTCGTCGGGCGTGTACGATTTTTGGGAAAATGCATGAATTTCTTTCAGTTCTTCGGCCAGCGTTGAGTTGACTAATCGGTGTTTCTGAAGCAGCGTTTTGCCGTTGAACGCCGCAGAGACAATGACCGCGCTGAATTTTCCGCCGCAGCCGTCGGATTCGTCCACCACACTCACGTGCTGGGCCTCGAGTTGCGTTTTAAGCTTGTCCTCGAGGTATTTTGAGTTATATTTACTCATTTTGGCTGTTATTTAAAAAGAAACAAGTCGAGTGCCGAGGTGGTGTGACCGAGCTTTGTTTGGGGATTATCTGTGCCGGTAGGCGTTTTACCACCTCTGGCACTTGGTCACACTGCAATGGAAATTGATGAAAAAACTGTCCCTTGGATTTTATTTAGAAATATTGGCAAATAAGAAATTCTTATTTTAATTTAAAGAAAACCCGTTGCGTAGATGTCAAATAAATTTTTAAAGAATAAAATCGGAAAACTTAATATCTGTCATATGTTTGAAAGCCAGTACTCAATCGATAGCTATCGATAGTTTATTTTGCCGCTTCTGGCCTGCCGCAGCCAACTTCGCGCATTCATCGCACACATTTGCGATAGCACGCGCAGTTTTCCCACCATTCACAAAAAAAAAAACTCGCTTGCAATTTACTATTTGTTTAAACAAAACTGGCTTTGTTTGCTATTAATTGCACGATTTCATGGTGATTGAGGGGTGATTGACAATTCTGTGAAACGATTTTCAGCGCAAATTGACGGCGACAAGAGTACAGGACGCGAATTTTGCTGGTAAGAAATTGACGGAAAAAGTAAGTTTCACTTGACAGACGGACGCCGGCATTGCGAAAATGTCAAAAGCAGATGCCACCGCCGTGGAGGCCACCGAGGAGAACTCGGTAAGTTAAAGGATACATTGTTTCTATTCGGGGTACTAAAGATTGCCCCTGCAACGTTTGCAGAATGAGACAACCTCGGATGCGGCCACCAGTTCATCCGGCGAGAAGGAGGCCGAGTTCGACAACAAAATCGAGGCGGATCGCAGTCGACGCTTTGATTTCCTGCTGAAGCAGACGGAGATTTTCACGCATTTCATGACCAACAGTGCCAAGAGCCCCACCAAGCCCAAGGGCAGGCCCAAGAAGTCCAAGGAGGAGAAGAAGGAGAAGGATGTGGCCGAGTAAGCTATGACCCCTTGCGACGACCCTGTCTTCCCTTACTTATTTGTCTTTATTTTCTGCACAGCCATCGTCACCGCAAAACGGAGCAGGAAGAGGATGAGGAGCTGCTGGCCGAGGACGCAGCTGTCACCAAAGAGCTTTTCCGCTTCGATGCCTCGCCCGCCTACATCAAGGGCGGTGAAATGCGTGACTATCAGATTCGCGGTCTCAACTGGATGATTTCGCTGTACGAGAATGGCATCAACGGCATTCTGGCCGACGAAATGGGTCTGGGAAAGACTCTGCAGACCATCTCCCTGCTGGGTTATCTCAAGCACTTCAAGTGAGTTTAGCACAAAATTATAGGAAAAAAAGTTTGAATATTGAAATTTATTCGCCCACAGAAATCAAGCTGGCCCGCACATCGTCATCGTGCCCAAGTCCACGCTGCAGAACTGGGTGAACGAGTTCAAGAAGTGGTGCCCTTCCCTAAGGGCCGTCTGTCTGATCGGTGATCAGGACACTCGCAACACCTTTATACGCGACGTTCTCATGCCCGGCGAGTGGGATGTCTGTGTCACCTCCTACGAGATGTGCATCCGCGAGAAATCGGTGTTCAAGAAGTTCAACTGGCGCTACTTGGTCATCGATGAGGCCCATCGCATCAAGAATGAAAAATCGAAGCTGTCGGAGATCCTTCGCGAGTTTAAGACGGCCAACCGCCTGCTCATCACGGGTACTCCGCTGCAAAACAATCTCCACGAGCTGTGGGCTCTGCTAAATTTCCTTTTGCCCGATGTATTCAACTCCTCGGAGGACTTTGACGAGTGGTTCAACACGAACACTTGCTTGGGCGACGATGCCCTGATTACGCGACTGCATGCCGTGCTGAAGCCCTTCCTACTGCGTCGCCTCAAGGCGGAGGTCGAGAAGCGTCTGAAGCCGAAGAAGGAGATGAAGATATTCGTAGGCCTGTCCAAGATGCAGCGCGACTGGTACACCAAGGTGTTGCTCAAGGACATCGACATCGTGAATGGCGCTGGCAAGGTGGAGAAGATGAGGCTGCAAAACATCCTGATGCAGCTGCGAAAGTGCACCAATCATCCGTATCTGTTCGATGGCGCAGAGCCGGGACCACCGTACACCACGGACACCCATTTGGTGTACAACTCTGGAAAGATGGCTATTCTAGACAAGCTTCTGCCCAAGTTGCAGGAGCAGGGATCACGAGTGTTGATCTTCTCGCAGATGACGCGTATGCTAGACATTCTGGAGGACTACTGTCACTGGCGTAACTACAACTACTGCCGTCTAGACGGTCAGACTCCGCACGAGGATCGTAACAGGCAGATCCAGGAGTACAACATGGAGAACAGCACCAAGTTTGTTTTCATGTTGTCTACTCGCGCTGGCGGTTTGGGTATTAACCTGGCTACCGCTGACGTGGTCATAATCTACGACTCGGACTGGAATCCCCAAATGGATCTGCAGGCCATGGATCGTGCTCATCGTATTGGTCAGAAGAAGCAGGTGCGCGTCTTCCGTCTGATCACCGAAAGTACCGTGGAGGAGAAGATTGTGGAGAGGGCCGAGGTGAAGCTGCGGCTGGACAAGATGGTCATTCAGGGCGGCCGTTTGGTGGACAACCGCTCCAATCAACTGAACAAGGACGAGATGCTAAACATCATTCGCTTTGGAGCCAACCAAGTGTTCAGCTCCAAGGAGACCGACATCACCGACGAGGACATCGATGTTATTCTGGAGCGCGGTGAGGCTAAGACAGCCGAGCAGAAGGCGCAGCTGGACAGTCTCGGCGAGAGCTCTCTGCGCACCTTCACCATGGACACGAACGGTGAGGCTGGCACATCCTCCGTCTACCAATTCGAAGGCGAGGATTGGCGCGAGAAACAGAAACTCAATGCTCTGGGTAACTGGATTGAGCCGCCGAAGCGAGAGCGTAAAGCCAACTATGCCGTGGATGCCTACTTCCGGGAGGCTCTGCGCGTATCTGAACCCAAGGCGCCGAAGGCTCCGCGTCCGCCCAAGCAACCGATCGTGCAGGACTTCCAGTTCTTCCCGCCACGTCTCTTCGAGCTGCTCGATCAGGAGATCTACTACTTCCGCAAGACCGTCGGCTACAAGGTCCCCAAGAACACGGAACTGGGCTCCGAGGCAACGAAGGTGCAGCGGGAGGAGCAACGCAAAATTGACGAGGCGGAGCCGCTCAGTGAGGAGGAGATCCAGGAGAAGGAGAATCTGCTCTCGCACGGCTTCACCGCCTGGACCAAGCGGGATTTCAATCAATTTATCAAGGCCAACGAGAAGTATGGCCGCGATGACATCGACAACATTGCCAAGGATGTGGAGGGCAAGACACCGGAGGAGGTTATCGAATACAACGCCGTGTTCTGGGAGCGTTGCACTGAGCTCCAGGATATTGAGCGAATAATGGGACAAATTGAGCGTGGAGAGGGCAAGATACAGCGACGTCTGTCCATTAAGAAGGCATTGGATCAGAAGGTAACTTATTGTTAGGGTGAATTTTTCCAACTCTTTATTGATGGCTTACTTTCAGATGTCGCGTTACCGAGCTCCTTTCCATCAGCTGCGTCTGCAATATGGCAATAACAAGGGCAAGAATTACACGGAAATCGAGGACCGGTTTCTGGTGTGCATGCTACACAAGCTGGGCTTCGACAAGGAGAACGTATACGAGGAGCTAAGAGCAGCCATTAGGTAGCATAAGACTAGCTTTTGCCCCAATAAGTATGTTAATAATTTTCAAATTTCCTTGCAGAGCTTCCCCTCAGTTCCGTTTCGACTGGTTCATCAAATCTCGCACAGCTTTGGAGCTGCAGCGTCGCTGCAATACCCTGATCACCCTCATTGAACGCGAGAACATCGAGCTGGAGGAGAAGGAGCGCGCCGAGAAAAAGAAGAAGACGCCCAAAGGTAGTGTTTCGGCGGGCAGTGGAAGTGCCGGTTCCAGTACTCCAGCACCCACGCCGCAGCCTAAGGCCAATCAGAAGCGGAAGAGCGAGGTGGTGGCCACCAGTTCCAACTCGAAGAAGAAGAAGAAGTAAAGAGGCACTGGGCACAAGACAAAAAGGTTATGCACTTGAGATTCGGCTCCACTCATAATTAGGCAGTTAAATAGTTAAGACAAGCCTTTACTTAAACATATTTCGCCCGACATAGATACGTATGTAGCTTTTAAGTTAAAAGTTTTAACTCACATCGGAAGCAAATTCTCCTTTTAGAGCCCACGAAAAGCACACCATCCATCTCACAAAGAATACCACATCCGTAAAACCACATCCAGTTTTAATTGTATTGCGTGCCGCTGTATTCTATTCCAGTTAATTGTACTTTTGTTTATAAGTCCTTAACTATTATATTTATTATGTATTGCAAAACAAGGAGGTGAAGTTTTTATTGCGACGATTTTAGAGTATGAATTTTGGTCATGGAAAAGTAACAACTTATATCTCACTTTTTAATTGTCTTTCCTTTGGACATATAAAATCCTTGAAAGCATTTTAGGAAATTTCTGATTAAATTTGAGTTTTTTTCGAGTCACCTTTCTGATCACAATGGTCAGAAATGCGCTCGTTTTCTGATAATAATGGCCGCGACACTAATAAAAGACTCTCTTATAACCCTTTTATAGAACCATAAGCGCCTCTTCGAGTAATATTTAATTCGATCGCTATTGACTCCTATTTCTTTCTCGAGTAATATTTCAATAGAATTGTACCTAAAAAAAACTTATATAAAAATAATTTATATTTTTTATTATGAAATATTCAACATGAAATAAGTTTAGAAATATATTTTAAGTATTGTTTAAAGTGTGTGGGTGTTTTAAGAACATACTTAAGTGTGAATATTTCATTTTCGATTGCATTTAATTTTTACTGTTATTTTACGAAAATATTTTAAGAGCATTTCTCAGTCATTTTCCAGTAATCGAGTCGCGCATGATTTGAAACCTTTTTTAAACATTTAAACTACTCAAAAAAGACTCATCTACGTCGATTATTGTAAAAATGATCTTCGAAATGCTGTCCCATAAAAGATAGTAATTACATATTGCCCGTATAACCTAAACCAACAAGGTATTCCCTGGAAAGAAAAAACACCAGATTATCTTTTCGCACGTTTGGCTTTATAGTTTCGGAATTGCTGAGCGACTTAACATAATAACATTTATAAATTCTATAAATTGCAGCTTAGTTTGTGTAACAACAAAGACACTTAACATTAATATCATCTTGTTCATGCAGTCAACGGCTCCGGTATGTGGGCACCCGAAGCCGCCTGGCCATGTTCAACATGGCCGTGGGTTGATTGGGTCTGATGGGGATGTGGGCTTTGCCTGCTTTTTGAACTCTCAAACTCATACTCTTCATACGCTTCCATGGTGGAATGCTACCTGCATCTGGAGTAATACTACGCGTCTATTTGGAAGGACGGATCATTAAAGGACCTCTTAGTCGTCGTCGCTGTACATATCGATGATCTCATTGATGCTGGCCACGGCTCCGGCAATCAGAGCCAGGATGGAGAACACGCCCAAGAAAATGTTCTTGATAAGCTTCCACTTGCACCAGCCGAGGCGATCGGGCCACAGGTACACAGTCTCCACAAAGCTGGGCACAAAGATGCCCAGCAGCGAGAAGAACACGGCACCCACCAGACTGATGAATGGCTCCAGGTTGGGAATGGCTGCGGCCACTCCGCCGCTGATCAGGATGATGCCAGTGCGCAGCAGGATTTGTGTGATGTTGTGCTTCTCGGGGCTGAACTTGTGGCTGATCTTGCGCCAAAGGATCTCGTTGGGCACATAGAACTGCAGACCAAAGGTGAACAGGATGGCCACGGCCATCAGCAGCTTGGCTGTGTCTCCCAGCCAGGCGCCTTCCGGCAGGTTCAGTGTAATGCTGCCCCTCACTGTGTCGCCAAATCGCACATAGCCGAAGAATCCGATGATGGCATAGAGCAGGACCACTGTGATCATAGCCGTATTGAGGACACCCGGGCATCCGAGGAAGTGCTGGGGCTTCTTCATTGAGTTCTCCACGGGCATGACAACGCCGATTCCCTCCATGGCAAAGATCACCGTGGCGAAGAAAAGCGGAATGTTTGAGGCCTTGGCAATCAGTGGCTTATTGGAGTACACCAGCTCCTCATCGAACATGTAGTACAGGACAATGGCGAAGGTCACCACGATGAAGACGTTGGCCATCATCGAGAAGGGCACCAGCCACTTGAGGTTCCTCAGCTGTCCGATCAGCAGGCAGGGAATCACGGTTAGGGCAATGTAGATGCGCACATCCCAGTTAATTCCAAGGTCGTAGTTGATCACGTCGTGGAAGGATGTGGCAATGAACACAATGTACACACATGCCGCTGCATAGTACGTGGCCATCAGACCGATGTCCACGAATTGCCTGAAGAGGGAAGGAGGTGAAGAAAGGGTTAGGAATCATTATCCTTAAGATCATCAAAGAATTTCCTTTCCACTCACTTGGCAAAGTTGGAATAGGGCCGCATGCCTTTTGGTCCGTACTCAAAGACCTTTTCCGCCGTTTCCGCAAAACCCAGAGCTGTGACCTTGGCATCCCGGCAAATGTTATGGGAAGTCTTCACCTGTAGAACAAGAGCGGAAGGAAAGCATTAGAGGATTTTGTTAGATTAAATCAATTTTCCAGAAAGTTCCCTCGGTTTATCAAGTAGTATTTTCGATTTCCTAGAGAGTTCCTTCGAATTCTCAAGTAGTATATCCGATTTCCTAGACAGTTCCTTCGAATTCTCAAGTAGTATTTCCGGCGGTCTGTAAAGTTCCTTCGAATTCTCAAGTTGTATTTCCGCTCGTTTTAAATTCAAATAATTTAACACAATGAAACGGGAAACCCACATACTTTTAATTATTACCCTTCAAAAGCTGTTAACAGAAACATCGCTATTGAGTAATAAATTATAAGTTTATCACTTGATCGCCAGGGTTGGGCGGCCTTCCCAACTATGTATTTTTGTGGCTAGTATATTTCATGCTACTCTCTTAATCTCTCCTGGGTAAATCTAATTGATTTCAGAGTGCTAAGCACTTGAGAGGGCGCTCGGGAAAAGTCCAAAATGACTGTCCAAATCTTAACGCTATAAATCTGCGGATTCGAGTGGTTTATGGTGTTTGACCGCATTTATATATATGACCGATTGCAGATCTGTGACTTGGCCATTTCTAAGAAATATTTAGTGTATTTATAAAGCGTTTTGGCACGCGGTTCCTGGTCTGATGTCTGGACATTCGAGTGCGTCGTCTAACTTCCACGAAAACTACGACTTGGCTTGGATTTGGAGGATCGGAAATATGTGATCATAAATAAAGGCCATAAAACTCTGGGTGATAGCCCCTAACAATCATGAATTGTATCTCCCCGCGATAAGGACTGGCGACTAACTATAATTTCCAGACGCGTGCAATGATTGCCCTGCCCGTTGCATTGCTTATCTGGAGCCCTGGTCTTGTATTGGCAGCCATCGTTCCGGCACCTTGAACTACTTAACAGCCCCGCGGGGGAAACTACGTCAGCCGCGGCTTATGCGGCTCACCTGGTCTATTGGCCTGTCTGCTGGCCAAGCGTCGTAATTGCTTGAGTCAACAGCCAGAACAAGGTGCTAAAATCTTTTTTTTTGGCGGTTTCACTTACCAAAATATGGACACAGTGGGTGCAGAGGAATCCGACGATCAGTGTCATGCACATGCCGAATACCAAACCGGCATTGTGAAAGGCCATGGGCATGGCCAGGATTCCAGTGCCCAGAGAGCTCTTGAGTAAATGCGCCAAGGCGCCACCAGAACTGGCTCCATTGGGATCGCGGTGCTCGAAGGGATTGTAGGGATCCTCGCCGAGAGAGAACTGGTTCTTCTCCGTCAAATTGGATCTGGCAAAGGGAAAGAAAGACGGTTATAGAAAATAGATACTTTTTAGCCTAGGTTATACTCACTTCGAGTTAAAGTCATTCAGCGTCGCCACCGAGTTGTTGTACGAGGGCGGATTCTCGCCTGGCGGTGCCGCTGGGTAGGATGCCGCCTCCCCGTCCGGCTTGAAACCAGCGTTATCTGTCATCTGAAAGCAAAAGTAGACCAGGATCGATTGGTATTAGATGGCATTTACACTTTTGATCGATCGGCCGCACACGAACGGGCTTTTATCAGGGGAGGAAGCACGAGATTCGCTTTCGTTGGGCCATTTAAGGCTTGGGTTAATCCGCTCGAGAGTTGCTAGGCACAAGCCATAGGCCATATCTTATCGATCGATATTGGGGATCGTTCAAGTATTTGGAACTGCCTTCCCCGAGAGAGATTTGGCGGACTGGCCGCTCGATCCTTATCGGAAACTGCCCAGAACGTACCTGGGGGTAGTGCTTATTTGCTTTATTTGCGCAAAAACAACAATCGGACTGCATTCATGAAATGGTTCTTTATGGGGCCCCTAAACGCGCTTGTAATTCCTTTGGCTATAACCATATAATCGGGCCCTAAATCAGCGTCCATATAGTAGTCACGCCTCAGTGCCCAGTATCGAGTTGATTCATTGATGTCGGCTATGAGTATAGTTTTTTCTTTATTTTTATTTAGCTGGTCGTCCACTTAATCCTGAACTTTAGCCTTGTTCTAGGGGCTTAGATTAGCGCATTGGCTAGCCATAAAGTTATATTTATTAGCCACAAGTCTTCTATTAACATTTATGAATTAATTATGGTGGCTTTAAAGGCCGGGAAAATTTAGCTTGGCTATATAACAATCATAAAACAGCAGGTCACATGATATATTTAACTAATCGAAATTCTAAGATTAAGCTATATGAGTTTAAATTGTGTAATAGTTTACTGAAGATCTTTTTGGTAAGATTGAAAAAGACTCTATAAGCGTACTGCTGCACTTGTCTTCTGAAGAAGAATCTTTGGGAAATGATAACATATAATATAGTCGATTCTTCGTAACTAAGTCAGCTAGAGTATTAACTTTAAAATGACAAAAACACTCATTTAACTTTAAAAGTCGCGAAATAAAAATAAAATAAAAGGAAGGTTTGAATATGTATAGTTATTTCGGGTCATAACCATTGTCTTTCATCCGTAAATATTTTTTATATATTTTAACAAACCTTAAAAAAAGTACATTTCTTTTGAATGATTCTACAATTATAAACTATTATTTTTCAAAATATTTTTCTCGATTTCCCCGTTCACAAATAGTTTAGTGACACTTTTATCTTGCTAATCTTTTATCTTAAATAAAGTTGGCTTGAGTATAAGACTTTGAAATTCTACGAAACACTCATATAACTTTGAAGGTCCCAAAAAAGAAAACAAAAATAAGGCTTCAATATATAATTCTTTCCGGTCAGAATTAATATTTATAATTTAATAAAAAAAAAAAAACTGAAAAAGAGTAAATTTCTTCTAAATGATTCTACAATTACAAACATATATTTCTCTAGATTTCCCCATTCAAAAATAGTTAAATGACATTTTTATCTTCCCATTTAAATCCCATCATTCCCCCTAAACATCGATCGATCATAAAGACTTAAGGCAGTGGAAAATTTTGGAAATTGCCTCAGTTTAAATACGTTTTTTTCCGAACTTTCTTTTCAACCTTAAATTGGTAAAAATAAAACCCATGTGCCGGAGACATTTAAATATAACTGTAACTGATTCACGTTACACCAGATGTACGGAAATATTAAGAAACTAATTATGATAAATATATATATTTAAACAACTGGTTAATGCCGTGTTAACTTAAGCAGTTCGAAGTTCGTTGTTTTATTTATATTTAACGAACGCGGTAGATTAGACGTTTACAGCACATTTCCGTAGGGAAAAACTTACTTCTTCAACTAGTTTAACACGATCGGGAAATTACTCGAGGTAAAAGGAGCAGGACCGAACGCGCCCTCTGGCCAAAAGCAACTAACTGATCAATAGGAAATAAAGTACCTACGCTTCGGGTTTTGGGAGCCGCGGCGCCGAAAAGTGATAACGTCTTAAAGCAAGACAGGCAACAATAATCAATAAACAACAAATACACGAAGCATGCCACATTCACAGCTAATAATAATAAATACTCAAAGCTACCTTTAAAATCAATTATAAATTGTTCCCCGATAACCGCCTTATCGCCACCGAACCGAACCGAGCAGAACCCGAGGAGCAACAGAACCCATCCGATCCTCAAAGACAAGACCACACAATCCACTTAACTGATTTGCTAACCCAAAGGTTTTCCTGAAGCTACAAAGTACCCATCAATGAGATAGGACTGTATATCATGATTTGCCAATTACTTTCATTGAGAACTTTAAACGCTTGAGAGAAAATTACGATGCGAGGAATTCTATATACTAAATAACAAGAATAAAGACCACTAATCGAAGCGTGTTATAATTCGTAATATTATCATGTAGCTTGATAAGATTAGTGGTCAGCCCAGCACACACTTAGCTCTTATATAAAGACATTAAATCGTAACTGGACGACATTGAATTCCCAGTATATATCTTAAGATCGTACATTATTTTTGTTTACCCAAAATGATTGCCTTTTATGAGGTTGGGCTCACAAAACGATAAATCGAATCGCCAAGTCTTTATGATCGACTTCTAATTGGGTTTCTAGTTACTGGGGGGTTCTATACGACATCACGCGCCCCAGGCGATACTGAATCATATCGGAAACGGTCATAGTTGGCCATTGATTAGTCCCAAAGTTGGGACTTATTAGTTTTATGGCCAATTACATTAATTAACTTTGCCATTTGATCTATAATTTAATTAGTGTTCGCGTTAAGTGCGTCACGAGAGGGTACGGACTTTATGATCATGCTAAACGGCTATTGACTTATTGACAGTTTATAAATTAAGCCTTCGTGGCCTGGCACAGCAACTGGCTTCTTGGCTTTTGGGGGAATTCTCCTAATGAGCGAAACGGAATACGAAAGATTCCGATGCTAATGTTTGCCCAGCGAATTATATATCAATTTATAAAATCTTAATTGTGAACGTCAAACGGGTAATGCCAAGGGGTGTGGTTTTCGCGTAAGAAATTGACCTGGATTTAATGTAGGATTTTCGACAGATACTGCCATG
Organism: Drosophila lini; assembly: GCA_018905715.1. NCBI lineage: Eukaryota > Metazoa > Arthropoda > Insecta > Diptera > Drosophilidae > Drosophila > Drosophila lini. The sequence continues at coordinate 26,459 of JAEIIL010007923.1, read as the reverse complement.
GGTTAAATAATTTACCTTGCAGATTCTGAACCCTAAAAAGATATGGCTTTACAGCGTGCAATCTTTATCTGCAGTGCTGTCTTATCGAAGCCATATACTCCGATATTGAGTGCTGTTTCTCTTACACCTTGACATGCTTCCATAAGCCTCGATCCCCTACAACGACCTTCCCGGCTATTGCATAAAAATAAAACTTTCGAAACTGATATTTTTGCGATTTCAGGAATTTCTCCACAATTTGCGATGCTTCCCTTGCCAATTCTCGAGCACCTGGGGGGCTTAAGTACCTCTTAATTGGCGGCTTGACGGTTTTTTGAATGGAATCTCGAGTAGGATCTCTTTTGGGTCAATGCATTCCATTAAAGCCGAAACAGCTTTTGGCTGACTTTTTGTCATTACCAGTTTTTCTGTTTTGTTTTGCTTTCTTTGTTTTATTTTGTGTTGCTTTTGTTTTGCTTGTGTGTTCGCTTCACGTGCCGCGAGAAGAGGCGAAAAGAAAACCCGTTGACCGCCCCGACTTGTCAATATGGCAATCCATCAAAGTCCACAGGGAGAAAAAATTATAATAGGATGATGCCTTAAATATACATATTTGAATAATTTGTATATTTCCCTACTACAATTGAAACATTCTTAAGTTTATTTTATTATAAAGTTGCAGGTAAACTTCTGGAGGAATGAAACATACATATAATACTTCAAAAGCTTAAATAATTTAAGAACCGATGCTTCTGGTAATCATTTTGAATAACGAGAAAGTTTCGGATGATGGATAATTATAAATATAATATATAATATAATATAATTTTCTGAAATACGTAGAAAATTCCAGTTAGAAATGCTTATGAGTTTGTTGTCCTACTTTTGGAATTCTAAAAGAGCTCTAGTAAGTGATACCTATTAAAAATAGTAACAATCTTTCTGAATAACCCTGAATTATAAATCTGTTTTATGCTATTTTTAATTTGTTTCTTAAAATTAATTATAAAAAGATTTAATAGTTCATAAATTAAATGTATAATTAATAAAGAACCATTCCAAGCTGGTATATTTATGGACATCTAAATCATAATAGTTAGTATGAAAAGATTTCCAAAAATTCCAAAATAAATATTTTTCCCTCCGTGCATGGGGAAACTGAGGGTTGGGAAGGGAGCTCGCTCAGTGTCAGGCGATCGCCGCGGCTGAGGTGGATCGGTGCGTGAGGCAGCCTTTTCGCTTTTCGCGACCTTATCGCGGTACACACACACATTTTCGATATGCAAAACGGATGAGCCTGCCGTGCGGCATAATTGATCAGACAGCTTGACAGCTCCGATGTGGAAGTATTGAACTTGCAGTTATCGCATTTATTTTCGGCTAATGACCATATCAGCAATGATGTGATAATGCCCCCTACCTTGCCAACTTTGAATGACAGCCGACAACACGCGGGGCATTCATTTTATTCCTCAAAAATCCGAACTAAACGCCAGGTTTATTGCACCTGCGAGTTGTAGTTGTTAAGCGGCCGCAAGGTAGCTGTCAAGATAAAACTGAGTCAATAATCTTTTATGGCATCCAATTCGGGGCTTATCGCGGCAACAAAATTGTGGGAGCAATGATTTCTTCCCCCAAACGGCTTCTTCCGCGGATGATGACTGGCTAATTGGAGGCGGGGCTCCAAAGATTTCCCAGCTGATAAGGTTTTAAAAAAAAAATTCAAATAAAATCTATAGGCTAATTTTTAGAGTGTCACATGCATCTGATAATTGCCTGATAACTCACTTGATGTGTGGGAATTAATTATAAATAATTAGGGCACTTATAAAATAGGCAATGATAACCCCAAAACATAAAAAAGCACTAAAAACAAACAGATAATTGCTCAAACGCTGCTCAGGTCTCAATAATTACCTCTTGACCGATTTGGTGTGTGTGTGGAAATTATAGAGAAATTATAGTAATTGCTTGATTTAATTTGTCCTCGACATTGACTGATTTTTCACACAATCGCGTTAATGGTCCAGCGATATGCTCGATGGTGCGATTATAAAGGCCAGAATTTGCAGTAGCAATCAGTGGAGACAAATACGCTTTGAACACTATTTAAGCCTCTTTGGCCATTTTCTGTTTTATTATTTGTTTAATTTTTGAATTTTTCACACCTGCGGTAAAGCGATGTCGCAATGTTGCAAGGATTTTGGGATTTTCGCGCGCGGCTTTTAGGGTTTGTTAATTTGGTTTCGTTGCCGCTGGCGATTTGTTGTTAACTGTCGGACGATCGCTTAGTGACTGATATTAAGCCAATGTTTGTGCTTGAATTTGTTGCTGCGACGGCGTCGCCGGAGCGGCTATAAACCCGGCCATGCACACAGATATAATGTATTCGCACTCCCCGCTCCGAACCTGGAGGCGGACTCGGAGACGAAGTCGGTTCGGGCAATTAGCGCAATGGACAATAAACGTTACCGTGACGCAGGTGGGGCGAAGTCGGCCTCTCTCTCTCTCTCCCTCTCTCGCTGGCCAGGTGAACATAAAACATATAGACGCCATCAGTAGGTAGTAGGTGCTTTCTACAGATCACACACTCAGCTTTGGGCATTCGGCGGCCAGACAAGTCTGCCTTCGTCCCATTACTCATACGCAGTGTGGGCCTGGGAGTGGGAGAAGGATGAGGATAACCGGGTGCCCGGCTGCTGTGCTGATAGGGGATTCTGTTATCTGTTAACTGGGGAATGATTGCATAACCTTGTCAAATCGGAGTTAATACTATATCTATAGCTAATTGCACTTTGTCGGGTGAAAATTCACTATTTACTTTATTAGCTCTTGGTATACTTTTAGGGGCTCTTATCACGGTTCTTCGCTTTGAATTGTATTATCACTTTAAATTTTAAAATCATACAACACCCTGTATGCTGCACACAGGCTTCATGTCACCAATCATGGAACTATTAATGTCTATCAATCAACCATCTATCATCTATTACAGTTCGCAGAAGTTGCCAGTTTGCACGGAAAACATTTTTTATAAAAAAGTGTTTTTGAGACTTTAACTTAAGAGGATATAAATGTGAATCAATTATAATTCCTAAGAGTAAAATAATAAAACCAATTTAATATATAATTAATCTATTAAACGTAAAATGAATAATAAACAATAAGTATTTACTAGACTAAAAATGTGTCCAATTTTCCGATGCTTTTGCACATTTAAAAATACATTTTAAATTGTTTAAAATCGATGTTTTAATAATGAACTTCAAAATATAAAATTGTAACATAATTTTCCTTGACTCCAGCTTATATTTAAGATATTATATTTAGAAATGTAAGAAAATATAAAAATACTATATAGGAAATTACTATTTAAAATATAAATATCTGGTATAGAAATCTAATTTTTCTTTCCGTGTAACTGCAATATCTACAGATACCGAAACTGGAGCGAACTGGAGCTGGAGCATTTGCAGCTCGAGAATTCGCGCGACACTTGGACCCCCTCCTTGGACCACCCGCACCCCCCTCCAGCGACAATTACTAAGTGCTGCCTTGGGGGCTTCTCTTTTAGAGGCAGATCACTTGGGGCCTCTCTAGTGATTGACTTGTTTCGAGCCAACTCTTTGTTGTTGCTAGCTGTTGGCTGGTTTTTGTTGTCTAACCATAAAATATGAAATGTTAGTTCGCTTTTTGTGTTTGTCTTAGAGCTCGGCTAGACGCCCGGTCGTACATAGTCATAGTTGGTGGTTAGTCAGTGGGGCAGTGGAAAATTTTTAGCGGCACGGCAATTGCTGTAAATGAAATGCACTTTTCCACGTGATGTGCATTTAAGATTAGTCGAGTTCAATCCGCCGAGTTTGAGTTTGTCATTGATTTATGGGGCCATTAAATGCGTTTGCAATTTAAGGGACAGGAGGAGTGTGTGGCGTAATTATATCAGTTCGAAGAGCAAGAAGGTGGGATAACAATGATATCGCGGCAGTTGATTGGATTGGGTATCTTTAATTGCCAAGTACACGAACTACATGCTGTACGCACACAAGTTATGTTCCCCTTCTGTTTAACAAGGTTCTGCGCTCCTATTGACGCAAGACAATGCACACACACGTTGCGTATACGCCCTGTGGAGACAGCCTTGGCTAGGACTGATAAGCCATAGGTTTCTCTTGTCTGGTAATAGGGCAGTAGCAGAGAGACCCTTTCAAGCGGGTCAAGAGCTCAGTCTATAGCAGCTGCAATATTGACACAGTGATTCCTTATCGGCGGGGGGAGCATAGAATTTGGAAAATATCTACTACTTTGTGTTTACTGCTGCCGTCCATATTGACAATCTGTAGAGCCTGATAAAGTTATACCAGCGCCTTAACTAAAGAATTATCGATTGCGAAAGCCATCTAGATGGGCGGCTCTTAAGTGCTCTAGATATTATCAGGTGCTTTTGGGGGTCTTTCCCGCCCGGAGGAAAGTTCCAATTATATATTCGTACATTGCCTAACCTTGAGAATCCCTCTCATCCATCTAATTGAGTTTCAAACAGCGCCTCGAATACCTGGAAAAAGTTAATACGAAAAATCCCCCGTCCCGTAAACAGAAACATTAAGGCCTCTTGTCTGTCAGTGACTCTTCCCAGCCAGTCAGCCGCCGTCTCATTACAATGCATGTCATATCGGGGGATACAACATTTGCCCGTATTACTGGCCAACACTCTGCTGATGGAAACTTGAAAGGCCGGCCTGCTGATCGAGAAGCGTTAATAATAACGAGTCAAAACAATAAATAATTGATTTGCTTCCGCAAATTGGTTTCCGGATCTGCCTTCTCGCCGTGTGTGTGTGTTTGAGCTTGCTTTGGGGTCACATCGGTTCATTGAGCACTGAGCAAGCAATTAATTAATTGATTAATTAATATTCACACTGCGCCACATGCGCATCGGCTCTAAAGATTGTCGCTTGAGATTCGGATTTAGATTCGGTTTCTCAGTCGGATGTTGCTTCTGCCAAACGACACTGACCTTGCCCGATGTCAAACACCCGCTTTGCATTTTAATTTACTGCTCCCCTACTGGGCATGAATGGAGGTGTTGGCGGTGACGCAACTTAGACATCGAAAATCTGGGCTAGTGGGGGTGGTCGCCCGCCCAGAGGAGAGACAACTTCCTTGACATTAAACCGGTTGAATCTTCCACGGCGGCGGCTCCATAAAGTGATTTTATTTAGCGCCTGGTTTTGTTTTTCTGCTGTGACAAAACCCCTTTGTTCGAGCGGGCCCCAAAAATACCTGAAGTGTGTGTGGACAGCACGCCCTGTAATACACATATTTGCAAAAAATGCAAATTACCTGCTGTGCAAACGAAGGCACAGTCATCCCACTTGCACTTAGCTCGCATGACAATAGAAACTTTCTAACTGGCGGCGGGCTATTTTCCAAAGAAATCCCTGATTTCCGCATCGTTCGATCAAGGTTGGCTTTGCATCTATTTCCAGTTCTATGCTGTGCGCCGATTAGTAGCAGGTACATGCAATGCAAATGGGGAGTGTTTCTCGATCGGCGGTGGTACTTAATGGCTGTAATTAGCATTTCCCTGACTAAATGGAGATGCGTCATAGCGGCGATTAACAAATTCCTCAGCTACAATTAGCGTAATTCAAGTTATTTGGCAGTTCGATACAATCGAGTGCTTTATATATCGGGAAAACAATAGAACAGAGCTTGCCTTGGGCTTTTTGGATTATACAAAGAGTAGCGGATAAAATAATAAATGCACTTTTCAGCTTAAACTAAGAAGGCGAATCGGTCACTTTACTCTCCCTGGTAGACGGGCTTGCGCTTCTCCGCAAAGGCGGCCAGTCCCTCCAGGCGGTCCTTGGTGGGTATCACCTGGGAGTAGCAGATCTCCTCGATGGAGTAGCCTGTGGCCAGATCCACCTGCATGCCCTTGTCAATGGCCAGCTTAGCCATACGCACGCCCACCGGTCCGTTAGGCAGAATCTCCTCGGCCAGCTTGAGGGCCTGCTGGTAGGCCGCGTCTTTGGTCTCGTTCTGCTGCACTACATGGTTGACCAGGCCCAGATTCTTGGCCTCAGCTCCATCGAAAACGCGGGCCGTAAAAATCAACTCCTTGGCCAGTGCGGGCGACAGGATGCGAGGCAGCCTCTGGGTGCCACCGGCACCTGGGATGATGGCCAGTCGAGTCTCCACGAGACCCATTTTGGTGTTGGAAGCAGCGGTGCGGATGTCACAGGCCAGTGCCATTTCCAGGCCACCACCCAGAGCGGCTCCGTCCAAAGCGGCAATAACGGGCATGGGCAGTTGTTCAATGCTGATCAGCAGGCTGCGGAGCTCCTTGACAAACTCGGTGGCCTCCTCGGGAGTCATGCCTGGCATTAACAGGGAAAAAGTTATTATTATTAAGTTAAAACCTTTCAAAATAAAACCTGACCCTTGCGCTCCTTCAAATCAGCGCCGGCACAAAAGATTCCCGGGGTCAGACTCCTCAGCACGACAACCCTCGATCCGTTATCCTTCTTGATCTCGTCCAGAACCTCCGTGAAGGTCTCCACCATGCCCCGACTGAAGGAATTCTTGGCCGCCGGCCTGTTAAGGCCAATGACCGAGATTCCTTTGCGAGCTCCCTCCAATCGTTCTACCAGAACTTCATCTCCATCGCCAACAGGTGCCTCTGAAGCAAAGTGGCGGGAGACGGCCAATGGACGGGCGATCTGACGGGTTATTCTCGCCACTCTTTGCATCAAAAGGGACATTTTAATTATGAAAAACCAGAAAAACAAACGAAGAAAGTTCAAAGGAAATTGTTATAAAACAACCGGCAGAAAACAGCTGTTGCGGCCAGTGCTGCGCAACGAACGGGGCTGCCAGATGGTCAGAAGAAGCTTGCGCCTATCAGCCAGAACGGCCAGATCAAGGAAAAGCTCGGTATTATTTTCGATTATAACAAAAACAGTGCTGCCAACTTATCTATTTTTTGTTCAAAGCTCGAAATTATTTGTAAACATCGACATCAATTAACAAGATACGATATTCCAATGCCTTGAATCCTATTTTTCCTATTAAATAAATCATTAATATAAAGTAAAAGTGTATTCCTAGAGTTAATATGGTATATTTAATATGGAATTTGTATTTGCAAGCTTTTTCATTTTTGAATATGTAAGGTCTAGCCTGAAATTAGCGTAACTGGCAGCACTGGCCAGAATAAAGTTTAACACAATTTTGTTTAAAAAATTTCAATTTAAAGCAAAATTCAAATTAACCATGTACGACCAATTCTGTTACTCATAGATACTAATACAAGGAGTGTGTGCCTCCAGGAGCAGCTGCGAATCTCTGAATCAAGCGCCGGTTCGCCAGCAATTTGTCCAAAGGCCTCTCTTGCCGTATGACGAAGTCTTGCCAAAAGTGAAACCACCAACAATAGAATACAACTGATTGGAATCTCTGACTGATAGTGCCGTGTAAGTAACGCAAATAGCAACACAAGAGCTTTTACCCCATTTCCATCATCTCTTCAGAGCATTGCTGTCGGGAGCAGGATGCTGATGCGCGGCGTGCAGCTCCTGCAGCGAAGACACCAGCAGGTGGGACGGGCCTTCAGCCAGTGCGCCGTGCCCTCAGAGCTCCGAAATTTCTGGAGCCAAAATGAGGGAAATCTCTTCAAGCCGCAGCCCTGGAAGAGACCTGGTGTCTTCTTGCAGTTGCGATGCAGCTCTGGCGGCAGCGATTCAAAGAAGAAGGATACACCTGTGGTGGCCGATCAAGTAGAGGTGAAGCCCAAGGAGGCACCCGGTATTAAAATGACAAAAAAATTAGAGGTGAAGACAACGAAGGGCATCCTGTCCATCAGCACCACCATCGAGGACTCCAAGATCAATGAGATTGTGTTTGAGAAAACCGATATGCCGGCTGTGGCCAAGCTGAAGGAGCCTGCACTGGCCACATCAGCTATTAACCTGATGACCAATTCGGCAGCTGCGGCGACCGTAACATCACCAACAGCAAATGTCCTTGGCGTGTCGGCCGAAACTCCCGTTTTAGTTTCACCAATCTTGGCGGGCGCTCTTACTCCCGACAAGTCAGCAGCTGGAGCTCCTCAAACGCCAACATCAGAAGGTGCAGCTCCTATCCCCGCGTTGCCGGCGAAGCGGGCGCGTTTCGATTATCGTTCCTCCCTGGAGCGCAACTTTGTGACGCCTGCCCGGGCCATTAGCGACTTTCTGCTGTCCACCGGTGATCTTGACAGCCTACCCAAGATCAAGCGGAGATCACCGTACGAGCAGGAGCCGCCCATGACCGTGTACTGGCGCCGCGATGTGGAAGCCAAGGCAGTGGAGGTGTGGGGTTCCAAGGATAATCTGTTGCGGGAGCGACTTAAGCGGGAGGTGGAGCGCAAGCAGTACCAGCAGAGTGAGTGTCGCCTTGTCCAACCTTCAATGTGGATGCTAAAACCCTTGCCTCGGCAGATTTGTTTACGGTGAAGCGGCGTTTGCGCGACTACCGCCGGGAAATGGGATCACGCACGAAAGTGATGATCGAAGACAGAAAGGATTCCGAGAAGTCGGGCCAGGTGGTGGCCACCGCCATTGCCATGTAAGTTCCGCAGCACTAAATAGATTCTTTTAATGAAATCCACTCTCTTTAGAAACGCAGCCAATTTGCTCTTCAAGGCCGGCGGATGGCTGTACAGCGGTTCCCACAGCATGTTTGCTGAGGTTATCCACTCGCTGGCGGATCTGATCAACCAGCTCATTCTAGCCTTTGGCATCTACAAGTCCTCGCAAAGTCCGGACACCGATCATCCGTATGGATACATGAACATGCGTTATGTCTCCTCGCTGATCTCGGGTGTCGGCATATTTTGCGTTGGCTGCGGTCTGTCTATTTACCACGGAATCGAGGGCATTCTCCACCCGGAGCCCATCACAGATCTTTTCTGGGTGTACTGCATCCTGATGGGTTCGCTGGTTTCGGAGGGTGCCACTCTGATGGTGGCCATCAATGAGCTGAAGCGTGCGGCCAAGGTGAACAATATGACTTTCAAGGACTATGGTGAGTTTTGATGATAAGTTTCAAGGGAATTCAATTATTAATTTGGTCTCCCCACAGTGATTTCTGGCAAGGATCCTTGCGTGAATGTGGTGCTCTGCGAAGACGCCGCCGCTGTGGCTGGTGTCATAGTTGCCGGTGCTTGTATGGGATTGAGCAGCTATACGGGATCTCCCCTCTTCGATGCCGCCGGATCGCTCGTTATTGGCGCTCTTCTGGGTGCTGTGGCCTCCTTTATTATTTACACGAATGCTAACGCCCTGGTAGGCATCTCCATTGCCTCCGAGCGCCTGGAGAAGATCAACTCTGCTTTGGAGGCGGATGTGATGATCAGAGCCATTTACGATGTCAAGGGTATTGATATTGGCAACGCTCGAGTCCGGTACAAGGTGAGACTTTAGACTTGAGCTGGCTTTCTCAGACTAAAGTTTATTCCCACAGGCTGAGCTCGACTTTGACGGTCGGGAGCTGACGCGTTCGTATCTGGACAAACAGGATCTGGCCAAGCTGCTGACGGTGCGTTGTGACCCATTTTCGTGAACCTTTGGCTAACCGGTTTTCATTTTTGTTTTGCAGACGGTTCGGGGCTTCCAAAAGGTGGAGGATCTGGAGACCTTTCTGCTGGACCATGGCGAAAACATTGTGGACCTGATGGGCGGTGAAATTGATCGCATTGAAATGAATCTGCGGGTAAGTTTTCCAGGACAATCCGTGGATGTTAACTAATTTATAATTCTGTCTCTGCCTAGACCCAATTCCCGGAAATACGTCACGTGGATCTGGAAATACTCTAAGAGCCCTCCGGTTGCCTGGAGGCACTGTTAAGAACATAAAGCATTGGGTGATTTGGTTGCTTTCTATTAGAAATTATTCCCTGTCTAGCTTATATTTATTTCCCAAATTCGTACTTTTAGAATGTAACTACATATGTATAAGCTAAGCATTAAAAGTGTATAGCCGCGGGCTTGACAAGCGTTTCGGTGGCCTTTTGAAGGACGCTTCTGTTTATCAATTCGTAGTTTGTTGTATCCTAGAGTGTTACTTCCTTCCTGTGGGCCAGCCGAGTTCAAAGTTTACTTTAAATAATAATAATTATTGTACAATTTGCTGCACTTGTGTTGGGTCAAGGGGTCAACGAAAGCAAGAGTGGTGGAAAGTTGTCGCTTTTTATGCAACTGCAGGTAAGTCTTCCCTGTCTCTCTTTTTCGTTAGCTCTCTTCTGCTGTTTGTTTAGCAGCGCTCGTGGCTTTCACTGTTAAGGTTTGAGGTTCGGCGGCGGCTCTGGCGGCTGTTTGGGAATTTTTTCAGTCTCGCTTGGCACGGTCGACGCATCGGTGGTTGGGTAAACAGAATTCCCTAAATATTATCAGCAATTGAACATAAATCATCCCCGAAAATATAGCGGCTCTGTGTGCTAATTAAAACAACAATAAATTGCGAAATAAAATTAAGGACACTTGCCGCGCGTGACATCAAAACAAGTTTTCTTTTTAAAATTCGTTTAGATATTGTCTGATGATCGCGTTTGTTTACCCCTCTAATTGAGTAAAATAAACAAAACGAAAGTTCAAGCGTTAAGGGCAGGAACTTCATTCATCATTATTTGCTTATGAGTGATTTTGCATAAATAGATTTCTTTCACAAAAACCACACAAGAGGTGAGTGACCCCAAGACAAACAATAGGTTTGTTGTTGGAACAACAAAAGAAGATTTTAAAGTCACACAAAAAGCTTGAGATGGTTGGGAAAGTGTTGAAAATATTACAAAATATTTTTTAGAATTCATTAAATAATATAAAACTTGACTAACAAAACAGTACGAGAGCTTGGAAAGTGCGTCAAATGTTTTATGATACTTGCTATAAATAAATAAATAAGTATAATAAATAAATATAAAACTGAAACATAATATCTTACCTAGATATACCAATTTAATTATAAAAACCCATAAACTAAAGTAGGGCATTGACTGGCCGGCTTAACTTTTAATATTCCACTGAATCTAATTTGGTTTTTTAATTTGAGCTTTCCGATTACTCTGGTTGACCCATTAACGGTACGAACAGCGACAAACGCAATTTACATGCTAATTAGTAATTGTCACTTGAAACATTATTGGACTCGAATTCCTGGGGGTTTCCCCGTGTCCATAATATGCCAACTTAGAACCCCATTCGAGCCAAGTGCCTCCCGCTTCAGGTGCTACTACTTCAGCACTGCAAAACCACTCGAATTGAGGTCAATTGCAATTGCTGATTCAGTTTCATTTGCAGCGACAACGATCAATGCCAAAGCTCGCCTCCAAAAGGTAGAGATGATCAATCAATTGAGTTCGTCGCTTCTCTGCAATGCATCAATTAGTTAACAAATTGCTTTTAATGGCTGAACATATCACTCGATCTCTTAGTGTTCACTCGAGGAGAATGCAGCTCTGGGGTCTTTTGTTTTTGGTGCTCACGAATATAGTTAATGGCGAGGAGGTGGCGGGAACAACTGCGCCCACCAAGCCCAACATCATATTTATTTTGGCCGATGATCTGGTAAGTCTAACTCACCAATAAAACATACGGAATCTTCTGAATATACATATGTGGTTATATTCCCTCCTAGGGATTTAACGATGTGGGCTTCCATGGCTCGGCGCAGATTCCCACGCCCAATATTGATGCCCTGGCCTATTCGGGCATTATTCTGAATCGATACTATGTGAATCCCATTTGCACGCCTTCAAGATCGGCTCTGATGACGGGGAAATATCCCATACATACAGGTGAGTAGAGATTCTTAAAGCAGGATCTTCTGAACAAGTCACTCTCCCTTCCTAGGAATGCAACACACGGTACTCTATGCCGCTGAACCTCGAGGCTTACCTCTGAAAGAGAAGATACTGCCGCAGTACTTGAATGATCTGGGGTTAGTTCCATAATAATATATACTTCTTATATATATCTGACCAACTTGCATGTCCCCAACAGGTACGCCTCTCACATAGCCGGCAAATGGCATCTCGGCCACTGGAAACTGGAATACACACCACTTTATAGGGGTTTCCGCAGCCATGTGGGCTTCTGGTCCGGTCACCATGACTACAACGATCACACCGCCTTCGAGCACAACCTCTGGGGCCTGGACATGCGGAATGGCGCTGAAGTGGCCTATGATTTGCATGGAAAGTACACCACGGACGTGATAACTGAACACTCGGTCAAGGTGATTGCCAGCCATAATGCCACCGAAGGACCTCTATTTCTGTACGTGGCCCATGCCGCCTGCCATTCGAGTAATCCGTACAATCCGCTGCCTGTTCCCGATGAGGATGTCATGAAGATGGGCCATATTTTACACTATAAGCGCAGGAAATATGCAGGTAGCTTCTCAAGATCCTAGAAGAGGTTCTTTAATAAGATTCCTTTCCCTAATCTCCAGCTATGGTGTCGAAAATGGACGAGTCTGTGGGCCAGATTGTGGATCAGTTGCGCAAGTCAAATTTGCTAGAGAACTCCATCATTATTTTCTCCTCGGACAACGGAGGTCCAGCCCAGGGATTCAACCTGAACTTTGCCTCCAACTATCCGTTGAAGGGTGTGAAGAACACCCTCTGGGAGGGAGGAGTCCGAGCAGCTGGTTTAATTTGGTCGCCACTCCTCAAGAAGCGCGAAAGGGTCGCCGACCAGACGATGCACATTTCCGACTGGCTGCCCACGCTCCTGGAGGCAGCTGGTGGGCCTTCCGCCCTGACCAATCTCAGCCAGGGACTGGATGGCCAGAGCATTTGGCAGGCCTTAACCCATGACGAGGCATCACCGCGTCGAACTGTGCTCCACAACATAGATGATATCTGGGGCAGTGCTGCTGTGACCGTGGGCGACTGGAAAGTGGTCAAGGGCACCAATTACAAGGGGGGATGGGATGGATGGTATGGACCGGCTGGCGAACGGAATCCCCATGCCTACGACTGGCAGCTGGTGGCCAAAAGCCCGGCGGGCAAGGCTCTGGTGGCTCTGAAGATGCTACCAAGTCAAGCCGATCAGCAGAGGCTACGTGAAGCGGCCACCGTCACGTGCCAAGGTCAATCCTCCCAGGGAAGCAGCTGCAAGGCCACCGCATTCTCAGCTCCTTGCTTGTTCCACATACGTGACGATCCTTGCGAGCAATTCAACCTGGCGGAGCAGTACCCAGAAGTCCTTAGGGATCTGATGGCGGAGTTGGCCCGCTTTAACTCCACAGTGGTGCCGCCTTCCAATAAGCCTGCAGATCCCCGAGCCGATCCAAGGTTCTGGAACTTTACGTGGACGAACTTTGGAGACTATTTCCACTATGATAAAGAACCCATTATTGGGGATCTGAGCTTGGTTTTGAAAAACTAACCAGAAAAGACTGCCTAGAATAAAGAGATTCATTTTTAGTTTGACTAAATTTGTGTGAAATTGTTTCTTTTATTGAGCTGAAGTTTATTTTCAAATTAAACGAGCCCGCAAAAGTTAACAGACGTATCGATAACTTGACAGTTATCGACTGCGCTTAACATTTCTCTGTAGCGGCACTATGTTTAAAAAAACCATAACTAAGTAAAAATTGCAATTATTTTTATTTGGAAAGCTGTTTTTGGTTTTCATTAGCTTAATGAACCATATCTGCATTTTTTATATATTAATGTTAAAATTCTTTGCCAATTATTTACTATTTTAACGATTTTTGCCGGTTTTAAGATGTTAAAAAAATTGGGTAATAGTTTTAAAAGTTATTTTTCTTTAAATTTTCTTATAGGATTTTAATGGTGAACCGGAACATATCTGACTTTTGTTAATATTGGCTTTTGGAGCCTTTCATGTCCTCGAAAGGACTTGAAAAATGCGCCTATTGTTAAAAGTAAGTTAAATATTTTTCTTTCTTTTTTATAGCACTTTATAGTACTATTTGCTCCACCTTATTTCGTTAATATGATCTCTTATGTATCTAAAATATTCTAGACTTTCTCAAGTAGAGTTTAAGCCTTTTCCCCTCCCAGAAAAGCAGAATAAACAGTGGGTAGGTTGTATTATGAAACCCCTCAGACAGGGCAAAGTATCGTTTATTATTTGTTTGTAAAATTGGTTTACAGCTTATATTGCTTAGCGCATTATGAAATACAAATACTTGCACGATTATAAACAACATCAAATGCGACAGCTTGAGTCCGAGTGCGTACATTCAATGCGCTATGTGGTACGGTTAATTCAGGGGATTCACAAGAATCTCTGGCTTGGGGGTTCTAAAGAAACCCCAAGACAGGCTTCCTCGCATCCTTCTCCCTCCAACGATTTCTGTGAATCCCCTGATAGATACAATACACTTACGCTAGTAACATGGGCTTATATCAAAATTCTACTATAGTACCGAAAAAACTGGATAATCATGCATGTGGGTGCTTAACGCCATCAGTAAGTTCGGCTGAACACTTCAATTTTGATTAGATTTGCTTGCTTGGTCGGCTCTTTTCTGAGATTCCTAATCCTACGCGTCTACGGAGAACTTGAAAGTGAGTTAAGATTTTTATAAGCGCCATAGGCGGAGTCTAGGTGTATGGAGAGGACTTAATTTGGCATATAAAAGGTTACAAAGGGTTCGGATAGAGATGCAGAAGCGTGGTCTCTTTGTGCAAAGCCTGGCGATAGGACGACCTGGATCCGGCTTCCCGATTCCTTGTCGGAGTCGGGCTCGGGGTCGGGGTCCAGGGCAGAGCTCCACACGATCCTCGGATACACATGCGACTCGCTTTCCGTCTTGGCCGTGGACCGATTCCGGCGACGGAGACTCCGACGAGCCCCAAGACGGGCCTAAATGCGCTCGGTGACGTAAACCTTCGCGGAGGCGGGAGCATTGGACCGCCGCACGGCAAAGGTGACGATAATGCCGATGAAGATCAGTGTAATGCCAATGGCACTGGTGATGTAGTGCTCCACGAGCTTGTTCTCCGTGCTGCAAGAGGAAAGGGATGTTGATTAAAATTTTGGTTGGTAGGAGGAGCAAAAGAAGATATTGGAGCTAGGTTGCACTATATTTATTTAAGCTGTATTATGCAGAAGAAAAGAAAGCTATACTATAGTTCGTAGCATTCCTATATGAGAGCTACATATATATGAGAGACATGCGCTTTTAAATTGAAACTATTTCGGCGGTATTAAAAAGGAAGGAGGCAAAGTTATATATTTTATGATAAAAGACCAAAAGATAAGCCAACCTGGTCCGATAGCTCCTATAGCTGCAGGTTGATTTATAATTTAAAAAGTTTAATTAATTATTCAAGTTGAAAAAGGTTTAAGTTAGGCTTATACTTTTACATTTTAAATGTCAATGTATTTTTTATAGATTTATGTACCAAATTTCGGCCAAATCATTTAAGGATTAATGTTTTTCAACGAGTTACATAAGATAATCTTGTACGAATCCATGTTTTGGATCAAATATTTAAAATATGAGGTTTTTTTTAAACACATTTAATCCGACTTTGTGAAAGAAATGGCAGTCTTATGTGTAATTAAATAAGATTTATAGCCTGAAGGCCTTCGTTGCTCTTGTATTTGTTATTACAATAAAAATAATAATAATAATAAAAAAGAATATTATAATTAAAAAACGCTTACCTCACGCCAGTTTCATTGGCAGTTTCGCGCTCCTTCTCAATCAATCCCGTGACGGATGTGGCAATGGCCAGCCAGAAATTGGCCAGGCCCAGACTGGCATGGATGGGCACCATGGCGGAGCGGCAGCTGTAGGTCTTGTTCTCACAGCACAGCATCACCAAAAAGCTATGGCAAACAGTCTGATTAGTATGCTGGATTGGGACACAGACTCAAAAGAAGACTCACCTGAAGAAGCCAATCACGAACTGGAGCACAAACATGCCCATTGTCACCAGGCCCAGCCACGAGTGGAGGCTGTAGAAGTTGACCTTTTGCAACGCCTCGTGGGAGTCGAAGACGGAGAGGAAACCCAGGGCGATGCACGGAATGGCCACGGCGTGGAAGAACATGTGGATGAGCTTCACGTAGATGTGCTTCACGCACCGGCACAGGCGGTAGATCAAGATGGCTATAAAGAAATAATGATTCAATGGAGATAATTGCACCCCAAACAATGGGCTTTACAACTTACAAAATCCGGAGAGCGTCACGAAGCCGGCAATCATCAAGATGGGGTGAAGATTGAACTGCTGCTTGGGACTCTCCGACCAGGCGAAGCCATCGCGGTAGAACATCACCCAGAAGAGGGTCAGCACTAGGACGCCCACCAGCAGGATCGTGGACAGGATGACGATCAGCAAGTACTCGCACCACGAGCAGCAGTTCCAGGCATTGTCCGGATCCTCCTCATAGCGCCTGCAAAGAGATGGGAGTAAAGGAAATGAATTATACAGATTTAATATGGAATCGGTAGCAGTTACTTTCTCCTTTTCATAAATTTGGGCCGACGAAGGATCACGCGGTTGAGTTCGTCGATAAAGGGTCCATCAATGGATTTCATAGTTCTGAAAACTATGATATATGGCATAAGAATTCCATATATTATCTCTGGTTTTACAAGACATTTAGATTTATGTACACACACACAAACTCTGAGCTAATCCAAGCACAAAGCCATATGGATGTGGGCTGTCCCTCATTAAGCACAATTTATGATGGAATTATGGAGATTCCGCTAGAGATTCTTCTAGAGATTCCCTAAGAGATTCCCTAAAAGATTCGACTAGACTAATTGTGGGTTGTATGTGCTGCTAATCGGCTTAATTGATAGACAACAGACGGACTGACGATCAAGAGGAAACCAAGAGGATCTGAGAAGACCAGAGCAATTATCTAATTTGCTAGGAAAATATTCTATACTCCCGTGTCTTGGATTAGCTCAGATTCGAAGGGTTCAGCTCTCCCTACTTTAGCGTCTGCTTCTCCAACAAATTCGAGTATAAAATGATTAACTTTCTTGACTTGCTGCTTCAAATCTGACATAGAGTTCGATTCCAGGGGTGTTTGTTGGTGTAAAATCGTAGGATATTGTAAACCCAGTTCTTGACAGCTGGGACTACGCCTCCTCCGTTCCCCAAAAAGCGGCGCATTGTTTTCAGCCAATTGCCGGCTGTCTGTCATATTAATTTCATCACTTGTCGTGCGCGATCGTATGACATCCATTTTCGATGGATGGAGAGCACAATGATCTCACCAGCCGAAATACGGCCACAGAAGTTACCCATCCATCATCGGTGCAGAGCTGCCTTTTGGGGGAGCTGGGAGAAATCCCACGGATACCCAAAGGCCATCTGTTGATCTGTCGAAAGTAAACAGACAGACAAACTGGAGTAGAAACCACCAGCAATTAGGCGCATTGCTGGCCACCAACGAGCCGCCTAATCATCGCCAAGTGCAGCTCCTTGTCTTCGTCGGAAATCCGCTCGATGCTGCCTACTCTCTGCTGCCCGCTGGTGCAACAATGTACGTGCATCGAGAGTAAACAAAGCTATTATTTAAATTAATAGTGCGAGCCGCTGCCCCACGCTGTGATAATGAAAGCAAGAGTGAATCGAATTACCAGCCTCTAACTAACTACTGTCATTATCGGGGCACTCTCGCTTTCTCGGTGTCTCGAGCAGCGAATAGCGACACTTGCATCACAGCGAAGATAATGCCATTGGGTGCTCCAATTTATAGGCGATACGATCGGAGGAGAGCATCAGATATGTCGGAGGGAGATTGGGGAGCAGATGCACCCGAAGAAAAAATATATTTTATAAAGTTCTTGTGTATTTTTTATGGGGATTTTAGGATGAAATCTTTGGGGTTTTGACTAGTATTATATTTGGAGTAACGTATTTTATTTTTAATTTTTACCACATCATTTTAAATTCCTAAAACTGCCTTTTAAATCACCTTTAAAATCTTAAAAACAGCTTTAAATATATGAATATATCTTTAAGCTACAAAACGAATGGCCCTTTCATATCATATAGACAAGAAAGTTAGTTGTAAATAATAAGATACAACGAACTATTTGTTGAAGCGAACTCTTTCTCTAGTTTTTACTTTAAAATCCCTTTATTAAAAAAGAAACTCGTTTAAAGGTGATTAAAATTAATTGTTTACATATTTTTTAGTATAATAATTAACAAGATATTTTAAAGAAATGCAAATTGATCACCGATCTTGTGCTTTTTTCATGTGCAGGCCAATGGCGATGTCAATGAACGGCGGCTGCCACAACATGAGCTCCTCCGCCGCAATGGATGTGGATGCATCTGTGGCTGCAGCTGTGTCTGCGTCTGGGACTGCGGTTGGGGCAGGCATTTAGCTATCAACACATTGCAGGGAGGATGGGTTGGGATGGAGAGGGCTGCGGTGGAGTTGGGGCACCGCTAGCTACAGTGGCTGTTTGCTTTAACACACATTTCACTTGCCGCAGATTGTTGGAAAACAAGCCCACGAACGGGTGCATCTGTATCTGTATCCGCATCTGTGTTTGTAGCTGCATCGGTGACCATAGCTGTAGTATCTGTATCTGTATCTAGGCGGTGCATTTGTTTCTCTTTCACTTTTCATTTGCTGAGAAATTTTCGCTAAAAGCTTTTCGTTTTATGGAAAACTCGTTTATTTGGCTGCCACCTGTTTGGGATATTCGAACCTGAACCTGAACCTCAATCCCAGTCTCAGTCTGAGTTAGAGCTGGAGTCGAAGCTGAAGCGGGAGCTGGTCTGGGTGCAGCGACTCATGGCTAATGGGTCATTGCGGCAGAGAAAGGCTATTGACTCTGCTGTGGCAGTGGCACCCACTGCAAATGCGAGGAAAAATAAACAGAGAAAGCGCAGCGCTGTGTCAGCGTAATCTGCAAATTCCCAAAGCCATTTATTAAATGCAAATTCAAACTACAGTGAGCCGTGTGAGGATTTGTCATGGCTCAATGCTTCATGCTAAATATTAATATAAATTAAAGTGGCAATCAGGAAATGCTGGGAGGTTATTTAAGTCAGCTTGAAACGTATCTTCTTTAAGTCTTTAAATAATTTAAGAAATTTAAGTACTTATAATAAAGTTTCCTGGCTTAAATTTAAATACAATTGACCATGTCGAAATGGACTAGAAAATATTGTTGGGATCATATAGTACAAACCCCTTTACTGCTGCCTACTTATTTCTTTTTCGCTTATTTACTTTAATTAAATAATAAAAATACCAAGAATAGGGATATGAGGTGAATATTCTTAAATAAATATTAAAAATCTTATCTCAAGTCTGTTTAAATCTAGTTCTAAATAATATATTTCTCCCAGCAGCCGTCTTCTTATCTTTAGATAAGCCAACTCTCCTCGGGCCTTGGCTAAAATTTGGTTACCCGCTTATCGCAGTCATGTGACGAGCAGGCACCATGAGCTACCTGACCATGGCATCCACTTGTCTCCGTGAGAATAGATCAACAAGAAATGCCGAGACTAATCTGATAATAGGGAAGCAAGAACTCAGATAAAGGCCGACCTTAAAAGCAGGCTAATTACGCTCATAACTTGGACAGAGAAAAACTGGAGCACTCTGCTAACTGGCCCATTGGGTAAGAAGTTGTATGAAGTAGGAAAGAAATCGCAGCAGGAAGCCAGGGCACAACTCAATTAAGGAAGCCATCAGAGATGTAACCAACGACGAGCCGACGCGGAATGTACAATTAAAAGTCTGCGGATCGGATCGAGGCAAATTAAACCATTTGCTGTCGCACGCTTGGCTGAAAATTAACCAAACTCACTTGTACACCGAAAGAAAAAAGGATTCATTTGACTACGGAATAGAAGAAAGAGCAAAGCAGTGTCAAAAAATCGAAAGTCTTAAAAAACGGTATGGCTTAGCTAGCTTAGTACTGCAATTATATGTATGTCTCATATAAATGAAATCTCCTTCCTTTTATTTTCTTTGATTAATATAAATCCAATTTGTAATTTATTGAAGTGAACACACTTCTCTGCGTTCGCATCCTGCGGGTTAATTATAAAGATGTACGGGGACTGCATGCTATAGTGGTGGTCGGTCTCCCTGTCCCTCGCTTCTGGCTTGGTGTTGCCTTACAATGCCCGGGAATTGTTTAGAGACGACTTCGATGTCGTGGCGCGTTCAATTGAGGCGATCTCGAGGGAGTGTGCGGCTCGGATCGCATAATCCGAGCGATACATACACGAACATGCTCGAAATTGAAATTGTATCTGCCAGATACGCGCACAATCGAATTCGCGCTACGACAACCTAATACGAGAATAAGATGGCAGAACTTTTCTCCATAAGCTGCAATTGTTTAAATTAAGTAAATAACACAAGACAACAAGCTGAATAATGAACAACATTTGAGCTGAGATCCAAAACCATCTGGATTATCCTATTAAAAATACATGTTGTCTAAGCTGTATAAAGATCATTTTGAAAAGGGTTCATAAGCTAAAATTTATTTTAAAAAGTAATTAAATTTGGTTTCTTGTCATAAGGTGTAAGTATGTTTCAAATCTATCTAAAAATAATTTATTATACCCTAAATAGTTCTCCAATTATTTCAGAAGGTTACATTTTGTCAGCTGCTATTATTTGTATTTTTTTTTATGGGAACTTACGCTGTTGTTGTTCCTCCACGCGGCATTTTGGCCAAGTGGCGATCACGCATTTAGCCAAGTGTTGCTATTTGGGCCGAAATTCGTTGAGGTTTTTCCGCTTTTTCTGTCACCGCCACCCACTAGACGTAGAATCGCTGGGCGGTGCGTCACAGATCGGTGCTATATAGCTCTAAATATATATGTATATCGAACGACTAAAGGTCGTTTATGTATAGAGAGTCGTTGGTAATTAGGCTTCGGCTTTGGGTTCTGTAAAAATGCCACAATCGGAAGATAGAGACAATTGAGAACCAACCGAATCTGAACGTTTGGGATCGCTAATCGCTAATAGATCTAGCTGGATTGAAACACAGATGCTAATCAGACTGAATGCGTTAATTTGTCAATCACACGATCCGAAAACAGTGACGGATTCGGTTAGTTATTTATTCATGTGTGCTCACGGGGCCGCAAGTTCACATGGAATTTAATCAAGGCGATTTCTACAGATGCAAATGCCGAATAACTCTCTGTTTCCAAGTGAAAGAAACTCTGTAAAAACCGCAAGATGCACCAGAAATCTTTACACACACTAGTTTCGGTATAAACAAAGCACTTTGAATATATATAAAAGCGCTTTTCGTATTTTTTTTTTATGTTCTGTTTATATTGCTCCTTTTGTTTTTGGACAACGCACCAAAACTAACACAAACAAACACTTTTGCCGCCCGAAAAATCCTCAATTGAATACAGAGAGGAGAGAGTGATATTTCCACGTTCAGATCGCGACGATCGGCCAGAGACAACTGAAAATTAATTTAAATTTTCAGCTCGAAGCTTTCTGGAACTGCGGGCGGCATGCCAACTTGCTGGGGATCGATCCGAAAGGCTACTAACGATAATTTAGCAGAGACATGAACAGATCTTCAGCATACACAGCTGGGACACAAACCAGAGAGTGCGATCTTTCCACCGCGGACCAAAACCAGTGAGTAGACTTTTTGAGTCGAGTTACCAACCATAGAGGTAGCTACAAATTTAAAGATGTGCTAATTCTTTGTTTAACGTCTTTTAATTAGTCTTGGGTGCGACCTTGGATTATGCAACAGTCTCTCTACCAAAAGGTTGTCACTCTGTTTCCCTGCTGAGATTATAAGGGTAAATATAAGATAAAACTCAGACAAGATCATCATCAGCTGACTTCTACGGTCGTAAATTCAACTGAAAATCTACCTAAAACGACTCTCTAAGAAACTAATTAATGGGGCCACCTGTTTGTCAATAGACAACAGACTATAAATAAATAAGTAAATAATAAATAAGTCGTATCAATCAAAAAACACCTGCCAGAGCAGAGAGTGCAGCCTGACATCAATCGAATATTTATGGAACCTGAGGCTTCCGCTAATTCGTGGCAGAGTACTGGGTCACCAATTACCGGCACACCATATATATATCCTGCCCGACTCCGACTCCCACTCCCAGGACCCACCGACGACAACAAACACACCCTGGCAGGGACTTTTGGGTCATTATTCCAGCTCTATTTTCATTGGGCTCCAGTGGGTTTTGCGACGGGCAACGCGCCCAAAAATTACTGGAAATCAAATGAAAACCAAATGAAAATGAAATGAAAACGAGGCGGCGAAAAGGTTGAGTCGTCGTCGTCGTCGGCAAACAAAGAAAAATACCCGTAATTACTTGGAGCTTGGCGGGTTAGTACTGGGCGAGCTGCGTGCCAGGAATTGGACAAGGACGTGGAAGGATTACGGACGGAATGTTTACGGCCAGTTACTATGTGAAGGCCTCACGCGATCAACTGTTGAATGTATGGACTCCGACCACAACGGATGTACATAGAGGATGGTTTTGTGTGATTTGCGACGAGGTCGCATTAAAATAAAATTTACGACTTTCAAAGATACGTGAATTAGGAAATTGGCGCGTAAAAATAACCACGAAACAGCGGTCAGTACTCCTCACTTCATCCTCCCAAAGGGTGTGTAGGCGTCGACGCTTTCCCCATTGTTAATTAGCCTTTTCTAACGTGCTTAGGTCCTATTCCCATTCCTATTTCCTATTCCATGTAAATGTTACACATACGCCGCGTGGTGCCATTAAAATCGATTAAAGACAACCTACGGATGCGCTGCCGAGTCTCTTCATATCTCGGTAACTATCCAAGACTTGAGCTGGCAGTATCTGAGCAAAGCGAAGATGGGCAAGGCCAATTGCCGGCTAGACGAGAGACAGAGAGAGCTCCAAATTGGCCACCGGGGAAATGGGTCTGTGTCTGTGCCTGGACTGCCTCGAATTCAGCATGCCTAAGTGACACAATTTACTTAAATATTGATAAACAAAAATGTGTTGGGGAATAGCTGCTGACTAAATTGTGTTGATTAGTTGATGCTGTTGGGGCAGTCAGGGGATTGATTGGGAAAATTAAAATTAAATCACAAGCGGAGCTGTTGTCTTTGCAGGAGTTTGAGTTATTTTTTGCAATTAAAATAAATAAAGTTTGATTTTATAAAGAAGATTTTCTTCTTTTCTCTCAAAATTCAAATAAAGTCCTAAACTTATGCATAAAAACAATATATTTTAAAAAAATCATATATTTTGATACAAAAAAGATCTGCTTGATTTCCCTATTCTATTTCCCTATTTTCTTTTCAAATTAATTTTAAAAGGATTGCCTCTAAAACATTTATTTTCTAAACGCTTGGAAATGGCTTCTTAATTGTTTATTTAAATTCTTATGGCTATTTCCCAAATAAGTGTACAAAACTGAATTAATTTTTGCTTAATAAATACTTTAAACTCCTTCATACACTTCTTAAATCCCATAAAGCAATCTAGTAATTACAGATTATATTCTATACATGTTTCAGAACCGAAATAATGGCCTAACATTATCACTTTAACCCCAAATAAAAACCCCTGATAAATATAAATAAATCATAGAACACATAGCTGTGTAGTTTCTGGATTATCTTAACTCACTTTTCATCCGGCGGCGGCGGCATCTCAATGCCATTGGGTGTTCCTGGCGGTGACTTCTCGCTGACCCTGTCCATAGCCTCCTCCATCGGTGGCAGCGGGCTCACCGAGTTCGTGTCCATGCGAAAGCAATCAATTTTGATGCCGCTGTTCCTTTGGCTGCCGGTGTGGGTGGATGATGAGAGGAGGATGAGAGGGAAACATTTATGAGGCTCGGCATTTAAATGTGGCATTTTAATATAGAGAACAACAGCAGAGCAGAGCAGCAGGAGTCGGGCTCCTCCTCGGAGCCCGGAGAGGGTGTAAATCCCATCTGGTGATGAATAGCGGCGCCGCTATATGCCAGTTTTCATTACGTCTGCATGTGTGCATTTTGTATTTGGACAGAGAATGGAAATGGGACTGGGAATGGGAGAGTCGGGATGGGAGCCATGTTCTTCTTTCCCCCAAAACGTAATGAGCGGGGAAGCCGCCTCTCATATATCTGGGGGAAGTGGAAGATGGGAAGTGGAAATGGCTTTTGGCTTTCGGCTTTTATTTTTGGCGACTGACTGCAGCATAAGGTGGCAAAAGTGCAGCGTCAACTGAAGTCCGGGGCAATGCACTTGGCTCGCACTCTGTTTGGGTTTGGCTCTTTACGAGCACTTCTTTCCGCCTCTGCCATGTGTGAAATTGGCTCATCACACGTCCGAATGCGTTCTGCAGAATGGGAGAGCGCCAATTTCCGATTCACCATGTCCCTGTCAACTTGCAGATACTCCAGCTCCAGCTCCAGATACTTCAAAATACTTTAGATACTTTCGATGTGCGATGTGTGGGGGTTCCTTCCCCATCTCTCTTTTTCCCATTTATCGCCCCATCAATTATTATCGGACGTTCTAGTTCCTCGGGCAGTTCATTGAACCCAAGGCGGAGACAGAGACGGACACGGCGACACTTGATGGACACATCAATGCCTGGCATTTGCTGATGCCGAAGCCGACTTCCTTTTGCCCGGTCAACCAGTAACCCCAAACCCTTGTCCCTTCGGAAATATTCCTGCGAATTGTTTGCATAGCCCACTGTCAGCTCCCGGCAGCCCCCACATGTGTCCAGTTCCCACGGACTACAACGGGAGGTGGGGAGGGGAGTTGACTTCCCATTCGGCTGGATTATGCTGATTATAGGGACCCAACTGCGGGGTATTATTAGCCAATGAGACGGAGACAAGTTTCCCACTGCGGTTGCATTCGGTTCTGTTTTGATTGGCATCGGTCTGACTCTGTCATTTATTTTCCATTTTTGGAATGCAGAGGGAGAAATGTTCTTAAATGGAGAGTTGAAATGATTGGTTTAATAAAGATTAGAATCAGTAGAGCTTACTTAGTTTCAGTTCGAGGAACAAATGTTTTTAAATTGAGACTAGTTTAAGATCTTGAGTACTCTTAATTGGGTAAGAAATGGAGTTGTTTTAAGTAAATCAAAGATTTATATATTAATTTCTGCCTGAATTCTACTTCTTCTAAGTAGTAAAATTTCAATAAATGTGATTGCTGCATCTGATCTTTCCCAACTGACACCCATTTTCAAAATCAAGAAGAGAATGTGTGTTTCTAAATCTCCGCTTTTCCCGACTGCAGACCCAATTCCCAAGCTGCAATCGCTGTGGGCTACTTTTCTGGAGAGCTGGGGAGCTGGAGAGGAAGCTGGACATTATGCAATCCCACAGATGCTGACGCTGCCCGTATCTGCGCCAAATGGAGGAAACAAACAAACAAAGCGAGCGGCCAAAAATCCACTCACAAAGGAGAAGGGCCCCCGAATATTTCGAGGGCCCGGATATGCAGCGACTTGTGCAGCGAGATTGTCAATAAAAGGAGCGGTTTCCGGGGAAGGATGTTCCCTCCACAAAAGACATCCCTTTTGCGGACAGCCTTGCCGACCAAGGAGTAGACTTAATAATCCGATTTCAGGCTGTCCTCTGTTTAGTGGTTTATGAACTCTTATGAGCGACCAGCACAAACACCAACACAATCACACAAAAGCTCGTATTGTAGAGTGGAAAAGCGGATCCGGAAATGATGATGCTGCTGTTGTTCTTGCCACTCTCGTTTTACGGTCCTTACCGAACGCTCTGAACCTACCCCAAGTTGCTGCGGCGTGAGTGTGTAAGTGCGGTGGCGGTGTTTTAAAAACCCTTTTCTATGAAACTTAATTACTCAATTATGCACAACTCGCCGCAAAATGGTGTATATGCTTAATTGGATTTGTTGCCGCTTCAACGAGCTGGAATTTAACTATTCTCCACAATTAATTCATCTGCCCGGGCACGAGCTGCACGACTGCATCTGCATCTGCTGCATCCCTCCGGAGGAGCTGGACGTGAAGAGGAGCGTGATGGATGCGGTGGAAACTCCGCAAACAGACCGGCACACACGCACACTGACTATGGCAGAGGAGGAGCAGCTCTGGCTGAGGTCCGAACTCCACGAATGCTGCGAACGAACTGAACTGTAAAGCTATATGGCACTGGGAAATCCAACGTCCAACGACGACCACAAAAACACGACGACGACAATACGGAACTTTAGTTCGAGGGGGGAAGAGGTTGGGGGCGGTGCGACATCCACATCCACTTCGTGCGACATCCACCAAAGTCGGAAAACTGAAGCCGATGCTTCGGGTTTGGTGTAAAAAGCTGTCGGCTTTTACAGTTTCTACACTGTAGATGCGACTAGAGTTGGGTAAAATACATTATCAAGCTAGTTAATAGATAATATCAAGTGGAACTGAGTTTAATTAAAGACTTAAGTTAAAAATAATATAACATAAAAATAGTTCAATTTTGTTTCAA
>JAEIIL010007921.1:0-16432 GCA_018905715.1 Drosophila lini | reverse complement strand
AATCCTTTTGGGGACATATACACAACATCCCAAGCTATAAATAAATGCAAAAAAAAAAAAGGAAAAAAAAAAGTTGCCCAATGAGAAGACCCCCTTAATAATACAAAGATTTTGTTTTGAAATAAATTTTCAACTCATTTGTTTTTAAGGATTTGTAATACCATTAAAATTCACAACGACTTCTGTGGCACCCCTGAATATTTTCTATTATACTTTGTATTAACTCTGTATTAATGCCCCACTGTCCGCCTGCCTCTATTGTTTTGCTGCGCCCGCTTTTCCGTATATATTAAATTTTGTTTTGTAACTG
The DNA here is from genome assembly GCA_018905715.1 of Drosophila lini. Lineage (NCBI taxonomy): Eukaryota > Metazoa > Arthropoda > Insecta > Diptera > Drosophilidae > Drosophila > Drosophila lini. The sequence goes on along the minus strand of JAEIIL010007921.1, from coordinate 16,122 downwards.
TAATGTCTGTTTTTTCCATTGTCCGGTTGTTGTTCCATTGTTGCTGTTGCGTCTGTATGAGCTCAAAACGTACCGACATACACAAGTACTAGAGTAATGTGCTCAATGATTGCCACATGCAACGCCTTACGTTTTGGTGCCAAGTCCAGCGTTTTCTGTTTTGTTTTTTGCGGGCAAGTGCGCTAATAAAGCAACACGCGAGTCTCCGCGACCGAAACTCCCGGTCGAAAAATATGCGAAGGTCAACCGGCAACATAAAAAAAAAAAATTCAAAATAAAAATAAATAAAAACAAAGCCAAGAACTCTCCCAAATTGATTTCCATTTTGGAACCATTACTACATGCATGCTGTTTGGATTTTTTTGTGCTGTCACTTTGGCAAAAATTCTAATTATAAATGAAACAATTTATTACCGGGTTTTGTAGAAATAAAATACGATTTATGTGCAAAGTCTGACTAGTCAAACCGGTTCTAGAACGGGGGTGCGGCGAGTCTGTAACAGGAAAATGCAATTGCTAGAAAAACATTTTTCTGGCGTTTAAAGAATTGCTGCAAATATGTTTAGACATAAAAATAAATCAACGAACGAAAGCGATTTGTTTAAATTACTTGTAAATACATGAAATGCTTGCAGCGATAAGAATGAAACTAATCATCATCTAATCGCACAAAATGCAATATTGTTTTTAGATACCAGGCTTCTGAAGAACTATTATATTTTAATGTGAGCAATAAACATTTATTTATTTTAAAAACTAGAGGAAAACTACTCTGATTTTATTATTTATTAAATTATTTAGTCAATGAGTCAATTTTAAAGTAGTTTGTCAAGACCAACCTAAAATATGCATTTTAAAATCAAATTAGTGCTTTCTAATAAATTTAAATTTGGAAATTAGATATCAAAATTAGATGACAAGCTAAATTGGTGAAAAAAACGTACACAAAAAGTAAATAACAGTTATTTTGAATGCCGGTTTTGTCTTGACAAGTTTGGTAAGTGAACTTTAGAGCTTGATAAATGAGAATAAATGACATACCGAATGTTTTATGATTGTTGTAGAATTAAAAACACTGAGATAATAAACCAAATTGTCTCAGCAAGCGGATATAAAAAACAGGCTGAATAAAATAATTACGGAACTGGGAAATTCGTTAACGTTGCCCCTACGGCAACGATATGATCGATATGATCTCCTATTCTTCTGGCTCATTCTCTTCTGCTGGTTCGCTTACCTCTCAACTTTCATAAAACAAGAACTCGTGCTGTGCGGGAAATCCCAACTGGAATATAACGAGGGTGCGCTTAAAAGTAAAAAAAAGAAGAAAAAACATACATCCGTGTGCTTGAGTACGTAACATGTTGCGTATGCGCAATTTCGTTATCCCGTTAAGAGATACAACAAGCTTTTATTTTATTTATTTAAGAGCTATGCGACCAGGGATGTACCTTAAAAAATGATAAATCTTTAAACTAATATTATCTAAACTATTTTTTTTTAGCACTTTAGTAGCTAGTGTTGTTGATTTTACTAAGTGTCTTATTTTTTTTTAGCAGATCAATCAAATAAGTCTCGTTGCTAAGATCATCACTCACATATCCATAAGCATATCGTTTGAGGTATTTAGCAATTCGCCACGATCGTGCTATTATTGTTTTCCACTTCTTCAATTTTATAGACACTTAATTATAACTTTTGGCTACGTCATTCCTTCAGAAGCAGAAGTCAGGCATCGAAGTGGCCGATGGTTTCTCGCTGGTTTCAGTTGCTGCTTTGGTTTCTTAATTGTTCGGGCCCCTCACATGGCATCAGAAGATCTCGACGTAGCATTTTATTGTTAATTTGTTTGTCGTTGGATCCGGTTCTAGGTATTATTTCTGGTTTGTTGAGCTTTTTTGAGGTTCCACACGAATTTTGTAGAGCATTCAAATTAAATTCCTTTGTTTCAAAGAACGTAATTCCACACATTGTGTAGATTACTTGGCTATTTCAGATTTTACATTTCCTGGTGGCATGCACGCACACAGACAACGCCAATGTATTTGCATATTTTGTTTACCAAATTAATTTTGCTTTGAGCTGCCTGTCCTGTCACTTGACGCTGAAGTATCTGCTACCTAAAAGCTTAGTCACGAACTGCAGATACACGGTATCTCAAAGATGCGAGATCCGATTTGCCGAGCTTTGCATGATTTTGCAATGCCAATCTTTATAATTGAGTGCTCTTTCCAAATTTCCACGCAGATGGATGTATCAATAAAATAAATTTGCTCATTGGTTTTGTTTGTTTTTTATTATTATTTTCGTATAGACATCAAGCGCCTTCATCGGCTACAGAAACCAGCATGAAAGGCTGGTTCGACGCGTTTCGAGACGATGGGGGACCAACGCTATACTCTTTCTCAAATCGGACGCCCGTCACCGGAGATGTGTCCATAGTGGCCGTGTCCGTACTATTTGCCACATTTTACGTGGCATTTCTGGTCATATTCCCCGGTGTACGAAAGCAGGTAAAAATATAAATATTACGCTTAGTCAAAGGGAGATTTGGAAATACTTAAAATGCACTGAAAGAGATAAAGAGTACATTTAAGGTACAAAAGCAGCTTGATCTGTTTAATTGAATTGTACCAACTGCTTGGCATTGCCTTAATTATTTCTAAATCTCCAGCAAATGTCAGATTAAAGATAAAACCTAATGAGAGAGTTATAAACAAACTCGTTTCAAGAGGCACGCCTTTATTTGCTGTCTGCTAATTCACATAGATTTTTTAATTGATTTTAAATCCCTTCTCGTTCACAGAAATTTACAACATTCTCGACTGTTACATTGAGCCTTTTCGTGGGGCTGGTCATACTAAGTGAGTAAAATGACCTTCAATTAGAAAAAATTAAATATATTCTATGTGCCTGAAATCCACCTCGCGTTTCTAACCAACAGTCGCCCGTCTGGGATCCGCGTGGCATGTGGCGCATGCAACTATCATCGCGCCGTACAAAGCCTTCTCACGCGAGAAGCTCCCAGCGCGCATCGGCACCCACATTGGCCTCATGCATGTCAACGTGACGCTGACGGGTAAGTTTGCCAATCCAATCCAATCCAATCCAATCCGCCAACAAGTACGTACTTCTGCCGCGGATGAATGGGTTGTCATATTTGATTATATCAGAGACTCCGTTGCGGTAGCCGTGATTTAGTGTTTGGTTTTCTGTTTAAGATAAAGCTTGAATTTATTTAGTTGGTACAATGAGCAGGGGCAGAGGAATAGGTATAGTCTTGAGGGCTGTAAGCCGAAAGCATAAAAGTTGGCAACTTTGCTCCAATCGGTCCTATGAAGAATGTCACAAAAATAAATATTCAGATGACAGAAAATATCGTATATTGATGGAGTATATCGATTAAGAAATGGAAAACAATTGCACAATTCCTTACATACATGCAAATTTTAATTAAGATATTCCATTCCGGTTACAGTTCAGGGCTCGGACTTGACTTAAGCTGCTGGCTAATTGATTTGAAAACTTGAGGCAGATCTTTCGGCGATAATTTTCCGTGCCGTTCGTTTTTGCTTGGCTATTAAACGCAGTGTGGGCGGTGACGTCAGCTGCGGTTGCTGCTGCCGCTGTCGCTTTGTTTGTTGGCTGCTGCCAAGTGCCAAGTCAAGTTGCATGTCACGATTCTTGGCAACAATAGCTGCAGCAGCGGCAGCAACAACAAATTGAAATGCCACTCGACTCGCGCTCAGCCCGACACCTGCGGAAATATTCGATTCCAATAGCAAACGCTCGTCGAGGAGGCCTCTGTACACATATGTATATCCGCTCAAACATATGGATATATATTCGCCGTTTGTTTGACTGTTTGCTCGCCTCACTCACTCAGTTGGGTCTTCGAAAAGGTGAAATGCTTTTGTGCCTGGGCCGGGGCTACCCTAGGCCCCAGCTGAATCAATTGGAATGCCAGTTTCGAGTCAACTCGAGCACGAATAATCCAAGCCATTCAATCCTATCATATACCCCCACTTACCGCCAATCCGGCCGCAATCAAATATGAGCAGTTGGGTCTACCCCTTCCCCAATGGCCCAGTAACAATAATTTTTTGGCTTGCCATATTGGGAGATTAAACCTTATGATGCCCTTTGGTGCTCCAGGGGTCCTTCATGCAAAACCTATGTAAACTGTGGGGGATTTTTTAACCCTGGCAGTTGGGTAATTGGATTTTAAATATGTTTAGGCTGTGTAATAACATAATGGTTTTAATATAATATGTTTTTAATTTAAATGTTTTTTTAAATGGTATTATTCAAGTAGTTTTATTAATTCATGGTTTATTTATAAAATATTGAAAGTGAAATAATAATTATAGGATTTATTGGTAATAAATATATTGAATATATTTGAAACAAATGAAACAACAGATTCTCAAAGTGTATGGCACACCAAGTGCCTTGTAAAGGTACACATATATGCATTAATATATACTTACCCCGTTACCTCTTCAACTGCCGACTGTGGGCATTATGTCGGTTGCCATATTGGTTTAGACTAATACAGATTTGTAGAGTGTGTGCCTCACCCTTGTGAGACCTGAGCTCTGGCAGTGTAATTTCGGTAGCATTTTGCCAAAACTGTTTCACATGCCTTTATTCTCCATTATTGTTATTTTGGCTTATGGGTGGGCGGTTGTGTTTTTGATGGCAAAAGGGCAAATGCTGCTCAAGTTGACAGCTCCTGCTCCACGAGCACTTTTTGTTCGGTATAAATTTCGATTTTGAATAACATAATTGCGCACGTCAATTGGTGAGTGGTGTTGGTGGCTTGAATCTAAGGCTCTGTCTGGCCTGGCAACTTAATTATTCATTCGTTATGAGTTGAGCTTCAAAGTTACTGATTTTCCAAATCAAAGTCAGGCAAATGTCAAATTCGGGTGTCAAAATCTAAGTGCCATTGGTTAAATTCAACATTTTAATGATCCTCTTTTTATAATAATGATGTAGATTTTTTTTTAAATTTTTTCTCTTGTCGATTTCTTTGTAGTTTTTGGTTCAATCGACACTTAATTATACTTCATGATGACTTTTGTGCACTATTATTTGCGTTGCATTTTTTTGTCTGCAGCTTGGCATTTGTTCGACTTTTCAATAGGTTATTATATGTACATCTATTTCCATTATTAACGCCTTTGGTGGGTGGAAGCAATGAAGAGAGGTACCTTTGATTCACCAGGTGTTTTTGATTATTGTGACTGACATTTTTTCTAGCATTATACATGCATTCGTAAAGAAAGAAAAAGCAATATCAACGGGGTGTAATGTAAATTTGAAGCTTATTTTTGAAATTTTTAAAATATATCTGTTACCCAAAATCCAAAAATTATTTCATTGCTTCAATGTCGTACCATATTTTTATTCCGTTTACTGACCCATCCTATTTATAAACCTATTTCATCCTAAATTTTACTTCTATATTTGTCTAAGCCATTATTTTCTTATTATTGTATTTTTTGTTTGTTTATTTCTTAATGGAGATGGACAGGGGCTACACGAGCGTTGTTTAAAGCTCATGACAGAAATGGAACGTTCATTTATTTTTGCAGACACATGGCGGCTGTTGAAGTGCCGGCTATCGGGGGCTTGGGGAGGGGTGAACAAATTAGAAAAAATAAAAAAACGTTTCAGCACATTCATTGTCTCTATGCTGGGTTGTGTCGTGTGTCGTGTGCCTCTTTCCACGGCAAAGTCATGATTAATTTAGGTTTTTTCTCTGGCCTGCCGCTACTGCTGCCAAATTGTTTTTAGCTCATCAACATCGCACCTCTCACCTCCGTGTCTGCTCTCGCCCCAAAGCAAGCACGAAAATCAGCATAATCATCACTTAAAAATATGAAAAAGCATAAAAATGCTTATATTTTTGTTGTTGTCTAGCCTTTTTTGTTGCTGCCGATGTTGTCCATACTTAAGCGCGCGCTACCCAACATTATCGTCATCCGCCTCAAGTATGGCAAACATCAATTGCGTATACGTAGATATGGTAATTTTTTTAATGTTGCTATTTTCGTATTTATCATTTATTTTCAATACAATAGCTCTGCATAAGAAGTTTGAAGTTGGCGGAAGTTGGTTAAACAATCAGTCATTTCAAGATAATAATAATGATGTGTGTAAAGGTTTAATAATTCTGGTTTTAAAAAGGATTTTCCCAGGTTGTCACAACATGTTATAAATCTATATTTAAATGTTATAAATTATGAAACAAATTTATATACTGTTTGATACGTTATTAAGCTAAATTATTAAATTCAAATTTTCGATAATTTCGATACTCTACCATTCAATTCAATATTTTTCGGTATACTCTAAATCAATATATCAAAGTTTCCCATATTTTTGATATGAATATTTATGAAGTATTTAAAAATAGTCATACTAATAATAGAACCATTATTTCAGGGTATTCCTGCTTCCATCATCGACGTTTGCTTTTATATCTTGTTAATTCGCTTATTTCTACCCAAAATACTACTTTAGCCTTTGATGGATCTGTATCGGTGCAACTATAATCAGCGTTTAGATAAAATAAAAGCTCAGCTATTGCCATTCAAAGCGAATTGGACCGGTTCAACTGGCAGCATTTCCACGTTCACGAGCCCAGCGGAGAAACAAGTCTGTCCGGTCACCGCCAACTGGGAAATCATAACGATTGTCAGTTTAATGACTCCAAAATCGATCCACATATGCGTAGACAGTGCGTAGTCTTGCCTCAGGTCGGGGTTGCCATTTTCGGTGCAGTTTTAATGGCGATGGAGAGGGGAGAACCGGAGGCCAGGCCGAAACCTTGTCCCGAGTCGAAGGCCAGGCCCCCAAAGCACATAATATATGACAACTTTTGACGATTTATGTAATTTTTACATATACATTTTTTTTTGTGGCTCTGAGTTTGTAATTTGTAAGCTTGCTTCTACCAACGGCAGCCAATTTTGGACATGAATTTTTTACCGCTTGCCGGCGTACATTTGTGGTATGAGTCATTCATTTGGTATAAAAGCATGGAGCGTGGGAATATCAAAAACATTTGGGATTAAAGTTAGCAAAAAAAAAAAAAAAAACAAACAATAAAATTTTATTGAAATTTGGGTTTTTTCCAATATCTTAAGGACTTAAATTTAATTCATTTTATTTTATATGAACCGTACTCAGATGTTAACATAAATCAACAGGTAATCCCACAAAGTATTTTTCGATTTTCTCGATATATCGAGATTCGAAATATCAAATAATATTGCATTTAATGTTGTTTGTATTGAAAAATATATAAAAATTATATTTCATTTGCCGATTATAAATTTACAGATTTGATAAAAAACACCAAAATACGCGCTGACAGCTTGGGCAATAAACTTTCGATTTATCGAACCATTATGTAGATTTATGTATCGACCATTGAGTCAGTCGATATATCGAAATTTTCTGTCATCCCTACTCCGGTGCTTTAAATTAATAAAATTCCTCCACTTGGGGCTAGGGTTTTTATTTGCATTTAAGTTAATTTGCATATTTTGTCACTCTGTGTCAGTCTCCGCGGCAACGTGATCAGCTATCATATATCATTTTAAGTTTTTTTGCCGATGACGACCGCTTTTAACTCTTCGAAAGCCAAGAAAACAAAAAATTAAAAGATTAATGGGATTTGCTAAAATTTTTAAAAAGCTTTTAGAATTTAAATTCATAAATGCGCTGGGTTATTGTGGGCAGAAGATGCTTTAATTTGCATTGTGTTCCATTTATTATTTTTATGGATTTAGGAAAGGGAACCAAATTGTGTGGATTTCCCATTTATTGAGTTTCTCTACCATTCGCAATTTTTACGAAAGTGTTTATTACTCAGGTTTATTTTATATTAAACAACTATGAGTCATACAGTTCTATACTGCAAAGAAGTGTTTATTTATTTGGTAGTGCTATGCGGAATTTGTCTATAAATTATGCAAATGTCTAAGCTCTTGCTTTTTTTTGTTTTTTGTTTTCCTGCTCACTCTCGATAAACTTGGGGGAAAAAAAAATTAACCAAATGCAAAACGGGCCAAAAGCGCGTGCGCTGTAAACCGGAAAAACTGTTGACGAATGTTTATAAAATATGCAAACAAAAAAATGAAGTAAAAAATAGCACTTGTTGCACATTGATTATGCGATTTTGTTGTTGGCGTTGCACTTTAAAGCCGCTCACTTCAGTGTGTGCTTGTATGTAAGGTTAGCTCGCTGGAGCCATTGACAATGAATTGCTCGATGAGTGAGAGGCATGGAAATCAACATATTACGCATACGCAGTGTGCAACTGCAACCAACATTTCCGGCTGCAACAGGAAATGCTAATTATTTTGTGTCTATTTTTTGCTTGTAATTAATGTTAAGGTTACATGATCTAGTGCTATTGAATTAATTGTTTATTTTTTGTAATGAAAAGGTTCTCTGTTTGCTATGAAAAGGTTCCTGTATGACACTCTGAGTGTATCTCAAAATATAGATTTTATGCATTTCATAAATTATTAATTGATATGGCTGGAGTAAGCTATTACATTTCCATTTTGTAGATTTATATTGGATCAATGTTAAGCCTCTCACCTTGCCTCTTTGCAGCAATTCCCATGGGAAACTACACACCGCCGGACATAGACTACAATGAACGCTTCACCTGGGAAGGTGCTAATGACATGAGCGCCAACTATCGACAGGCCCTGCAGCGTGGCCTGCCCTTTCCCATCCTGACCGTGGCCGAGTACTTCAGCTTGGGTCGCGAGGGCTTCTCCTGGGGCGGACAGTACCGGGCCGCCGGCTACTTTGCGAGCATCATGCTCTGGGCCTCGCTGGCCTCGTGGCTGCTGATGAACCTGCTGCTAATCGCCGTGCCTCGCTATGGAGCCTACATGAAGGCTCTGACCGGAGCCCTGCTGGTCTGCACTACTATTGGCTACCACTGCCTGCTGCCAAAGCGACCTTTGTGCATTTACCTCGAGGGAGGGCGACTGGAGTTCCACTTTGGCTGGTGCTACTGGCTGGTTCTGGTGGCAGGTGAGTGAAATATATATGTTAGCTTATCCCGGAGCATATATAATTTTTACTTTTTTTTCCTTCTTTTAGGCATTCTCTGCTTTATTGCTGGTGTCCTGATCTCCATCATCGATCTGGTGTGGCCGCACACTTTCTCCACTGTTCTTGAGGTTTACTATGGCACTCCTTACGATCGCCATGTGATCCTAGAGGAGTCCAGTGATGTGCGCTATAGAAAGCCAAGGAACAGTCGCGGCCTTGAGGATCCTCCCGGCCTGGGATCTCGCATCCTGCGTCGCCTCAGCTCCAAGGCTAGGGACATGCAGCAGGGTACAGCGCCGCGGCGGGATAGTCCTGCCGGTGTGTCAAGCAGTGGAGGGGTTGAGAACAAGGCCTTCCAGTCGGATGCCCCTAAGAGCCCGTGGAGATATCCCTTCCGCAGGGCCCAGCAGATGACGCATCAGCAGCAGCACTCGCATCCGCTGCACCAGCACCCGTTGCAGCAGCACCATCAGCACCACCAGCATCATCACCAGCAACAGCTGCAGTTCGTCGGGGGTTCGGTGGTGCAGCATCCCATGCATCACATGCAGCGCACAATGTCCCAGGACTCTGGTTCCAGCATAGCCTCGGCAGCTGTGCAAATCTCGCCGCTGCACAAGCACGCTTTGGCGCGAATGTTGCCGTAAGTTTTATTCTTTAAAAATGATAAAGTATATATTTCAAACATTTATAACTAAAACTAAGACTTCTTCTTACAGTAATCCTCCAGTGGAGCGCATCCGGGACATGGATCACTGGTGATTGCCATTGGACAAACCATAAAAATCAAACATTTTTATTGGGCTACTTAATTCTTGGACTTGACTAATTGGAAGTAATTTTAAAAACCACTTGATGACAAAACAATTTGTGATAATTTTTTAATTTAAACAAAACAAATCCAGCACGACATATAGAAGCAACAAATTCAATTATAATATACAAGATCACATAATGTTGATATGAACAAAACAATTATAAAACTAAATTATTATTAAAATATATATTTAAATTATAAATTATTTAGAAGTAAGTTAATCAATTACAATTACGATGAAATCATGTGAAAAAGTTAAATCAAATTTAGGGACCAATATGTTTTTAGTGATGTTTATTTGTGATAAGACAATCCTGCCACACACGCACACTTGTTTAAGAGTTACGACAAGAATCAGATGTTTATGTATAATGACTAATTTATTATTTGTAATATTTGTAATATGAATTCAATGCCAGTGTCTTTAATGAATAAGTCGAAAATATGTAAAATCATTTTAAGTTTAACATGTAAGCCTTTACGATGTCAAAGAAATTTGAAGAAAAATGATGACTTAAAACGACAAGTGTGTTTATTTTATTCTGTGGTTTCAGAATTATCATGATGCTTTAGTTTGGGTTACAAATATTTTAAATATAACCTTATGTAAGATTACTTTATTGATATATAACACTTTTCGATATGCAAACCTACACATTTTTCCGCTTCATTTCATAAACTACTCATATAAATCAATTATCCCAGCACAGAATATGAGGCAGGACAGAGCATTGCAAACGAGTGCAAATAAATAAAAACAAATAAAAAGCACTTCATATGCCAGGCGAGCATAAATAGACAGTTATATTGCCCACCCAAAACAATGCACGCGAGCAAGGGAGAATGGCAGCAGCCAAAGGTCCTGGAAGCGCATAGAGAGAGAGAGAGAGAGAGAGAGAGCTATGTCCTGCGTTGCTATCGCACGCTTTTTGGTTTAGAGTTCAAGAAATCAAGATTTATGACATTTTTATTACAAAAACGAGCGCAGTTAGTTGTAGGCGGCGGACCAGCTACCTCCCCTTCCCTCCCACGCTCTCACATCCTGCATCTACTGCGCTGACTTCAAAAATATGCAGCCAGGCGCGTCAAGCCATTATTTTGACTTGGGCCTTGGAATCGGAATGAAGGACACTGAAAAAAGATAGATTTGAAATATTTAAATATAAATATATTTTTTGTAAATTTATATAAAATTTTTAAACGAGCAAACTTGTTTATAGATTGAATTGTAAAAGGGGTCTTGATACAATCTTTATCAAATTTTATAATTCTAATATCACAATCATTTTAATAACTTATATTGAGATTTTAGATTTATTACCTTATGTAGAAAATTCACTTTTATAATATTCTGAATGATTTCATATTTCATTATATATATAGAAATAAAATTCTTCTCAGTGTCCTTGCTGGCGCTTTGGCTTGCGCTGGGAAATGCCGCCACATGCAACGGAAGGCGCATAATTCACAAAACAGCAGGCGATACTGCACCTCCGGAGAGAAGGGGCTTCGGAGGGCAGCTGGCAGAGTCAAATGCAATGGGAATCTGTGCACCGTATACAAGAACACTGCCCAGCATTCCACCTTAGAATGCTTTTTGACTCTCCATTTTAATATAAACAAATTGCAAAACGTTCTTATTTATGACATTTTTTCCTTCACTTCTTCGGTTTCTTCGCTAGGTCTCAAAGTGGGAAAGGTATGGAAGACTGAGTTGCTTTAATATGTATATTTTCGGGTTTTCCTGTTACATAAATCTATTTTTTCAGTTGGAAAAACTTAAGAAGTTTTTAAATATGAATATAAGGAGTGATAAGGAAAATATATACACAATATAAATTAATTTATTAATTTTCTATTAAAATATATTACAAAAAACATGAAAATTTTAATTCCGTATGTTCTCAGTTTAAAAGCATCGATAGGGAAAAGTGCATTTGCAGGCAATATGTTATTTATTTTAAAATTATTATATACTTTTTTATTACATAATTTAGCCTGTTGCATAAAAAATTAATTGGCCCAAAGATTTTATGATATATTTGCGTATTAAAAATAATTTAATGTATATGTTTTGGATATATTTAAATACCATAAATTACAAATCAACAGATTTTAATTTACATATTTAACTGGTGAAATTTTTAAAATCAAACCACAATAATTGTTTCTGTGGATAATAAATTGAATTAATGAAATTAAATTGATCAAATTTTTTATCAAGTTTGTTCTTGACACGCCAGGCTTGTTGTGTGTAAATGCTTTTTCGTAAGAATTCTGTGTTTTTCTGCGGTTACTGCATATTTTCTGTGGTGCCAGGGCTCGTGTTTTCGCACAAGGAAAATTCCATTAACAATACGCATCAATTTGCATCGATCACAGCGGGGCTAACAATATGTCCAATATGCCAAACAGAAACAATGAGGGCGAAAGGGGAATAAAATACGATAAAATGAAATGAAATAAAATCGAGTTGCATTCGTGGGAGTAAGATAAATTCTCTTCGCAGCTGTGCTAACGAGCAGCCCCGGGGAAAGCAGGACGATTGGGGGACTGGGGGATGGCGGTTGGTTGTATAGACTTTTTGTCAAGGCAGCAAACAAACAAGTATTTGCTGAGTAATGCCAATGCTCTTATTTTACGCGGGCGAAAAAGATGGGGTGGTGGCGGTGCCCTCGAGGAGTCTTTCGCCAGCCATGTCCTTTGCCTTTTGCTTAGTACAAATGAAAATGGATGAGCTACTAAGCGTCGTCTTTTGCCGCTGCAGTTGTTGCATTCGAATGTTGCATTGCATTGACTGAATAAAATGAAATGAAAACGTTGCAACAAGCTAACAACGAACCCGTTACCACCCCCCCCTCCCGACTCCTGTGCTAGGGAATGCACTTTGTTTCTATGACACTCCCCCGGGGGACCATCTTCATTCACTTTTCACTTTCCCGCTGCGCATGTGTTTTGTCTTTGTTTTAGCCCATTTATTTATTTAAGTCAATTTCGCAGAGTGTGTTTGAGCATTTTGTTGCAATTCGTTTTCGGGTTTCAGTTGCTGTCTGCCTTCTTCGTTGCCAATTTTTTTTTTGTGTCCTTTATAAGGCGCGAGCAGCTTGATGACAATTTTTACTTTGAGTGATTGCAGCTCTGTTTACGGGTAGGTTGGCCAGAACAGCCTTTACGGGCTATCACAGGATACAACAAATTCGAATGAATATTAGATAATTAGCTGATTCTATTGATTTTAATGGGCTTTGTTTATTTCCTAAAACTGCCTATAAGAACTCATGCCTTTAAACTAAAGATCAAATTATAAAATACCCTCAAAGCACTACAAAAATAATGAGTATTTTTTGTATTTAAAACAGAAAACCTTATCAGGAATATGTTTGTTTGTAGCAGGCGCTAGCTAACATGATTTTTTTTAAATTGTAAAATATTTTTAAAACAATTTTGTTTTTATTCTAAATTTAAATAAAATAAATATAAATGAATATAACATTTTTAAGAATACAATTATGTTGTTATACACTCTCTTAATTAAATTTACATGAAGTGTACATTTCTCGTTACACACTTATACATTGGTTTGAAACTCCACTAAGCATACGCACTTACCAAGTTTATACCTAATTTCCGCCTTGTATAAGAGATGAATATACAAAATTTGAGATATTTTCTCTAGAATTCCTTTCATATTCAGCTCTTTTGCTTAATTAATTGTTGCTTAAATTTTGATAATTTTATAATTGTATTTTCAAAGATCAAAATTTAAAAAAGTGCTTAAAATATATAAGATAATAGTTTAATATCTGTTTATAAATAAAATTTTAAATATATGAGTGCACTTTCCTTGGTCAGCATTTTATGGTTAATTCATTATTTGTAAGCAATGTATATAGTTCAAATATATTAAGGACCTAACATAAGGACCTAAAAGCTCTAAGCCTTTAAATATTACAGTTCTGTGCAATAATAGGAAAAGATAGGAAAGAAGCTGATAATGGATGGAAAAAGGATGCTACATATTGTCGGAAAAACACCTACACTGTATAAACATATTCTGTCAAAATAATAACTTTATCAAGAGTTTGATCATAACAAATATGACTTGGATTCGTAGACATTTTCCTGGCCAAGAAAATTCTTATCATACCAAAGGTCTGCTGGTCCGGCGGAATCGGACAAATTGGTGACACTAGGGCGACTTCTCCACTGCCATTACTTTATCTTGTCCGATTTTCGCATTTGCACTTAATCAGAGAGAGAGAGAGAGAGAGAGAGAGAGAGTTTGTGGCGCTCTCTTTATTCAGCCTCCCGTGGGTTCTCGTGGGGTTACGGCACTCGGCTTCCTGGGGAGTTCGGCATCGCGTGAGCCTCGCGTGAGCTTCGGCAGCCGATGGCCGGGGCTTCGGGCTGACGACTTCCGGCGGGGATTGTGGGGGCTTGTGGGGCTCTGGCCTGGCTGGGCCGAGTCAGTTGAAGCTCAGCCGTCGGACTGTTTGAAACGTTTAAGCGGGGATGCTGGCGCTCGGTGCGGCAGCCGTCGAATAGCGAAGTTATCGGGCCTCGTCCTGCAAGGAGTCGGGTTCGTAGTCGCGAATATAGCATAACTGGTGCCGCCAACAGGACGAATTATCGAAATCAATAAGCGCTAATTAGAATATTCCGCCCCGATTGGGAAGACTGCAGCAGGGCTAGATTGGGAAAGCACTGGGAAAGGGAAATGCGGGCGCGGGAAATGTTTGCGTGTTTATGTCCCCGCAACTGCTTGGGCAAGTGAGCGAAAGGAGCCGCTCCACTCCTGCTTGGCAGTTCCTTCTGGGCGCCCTAATTGCCCGCTCTCGTTCGCAGGCATACACTAAAACCAGCTACTAAGTATTGGCCAGTCTACCGCGAGTGTGTGTGCTGTGTTTGTTTGTGTTTTGATGGTCACGTGGTCAGCTCCGAGTTGGCCCACTGCCTCCTAGTGCGTGACAAAAGTGCCGCAGCAACAGCAACAGCAACAGCAACAACATCCGAATTAGAAACAACAACTGCAATAAAGGATTATCCTGCGTGGGACAAATTTAAATTGCTGGCCAGGTAAGTTGGGCTCACTTTTTGCTCTTTAAGAGTGACTTTTTTGCCGGAAACTTTGCAAGCAAAAGTTTAAATCGCCTCCCGCCCCACAGTTTTTGCAGTGAGAGAAAAAAAAATAATATATAAAATTGAATAAACTGGCTGTTTTAATCCTGTAACTTTGTGAAAGCTAACGTATTGAGTTTGTTCTTTTATTTGTTTGTTCGGGCAACAGTTACGTGACTTTCTGGAGTAAAGGGGAAACTTATTATGAAAGGATATTTTTCAAGGATTGTTTTTTAATTGAAATTGTTTTATGTTAAACAAATAAGCTCTTGAGAAAATTGTATTATTTTAACAAATTTTAATATTAAAGTTACACAGAAAAGGCACAGAAGTTGTTGCTAATTTGAAATTAATTTAAATGATGCTGTATTCTTATTTTTTCATAGGTATTCTAAGTTTCTTAAGACTCCTTGGAGGTGCTATTATATATTTAAATAATTTATATATAAAGTATTGAACTTGCTTTGGTTTTTATATTTTTTTTATATTCCTTAAACTGATCTGACTTTGAACTTTGGCTTTTTCCCAGTGTGGGCGTTGTGGAATTCGTGGTTTTAAGCTCTTGTCTCGATGCGCCAGTTTTTCACTTTCGCCGCCCTCCCGATTTGCCCCCGTCGTTCGCAACTTATTCCCCCGTGATCTCCCTCGTCTCTCCCCACTTCTCCGACGCCACTGGCCCCCGCCGATTGCCGTAACTTAAAATGCGCCAACTGACTGCCAGAAAGTTGCCAAAAACTTTTGCCTAAAGTTTATTTACTTGTTTTTTTGCCGTCTTTTTTTGTTCATCTTTTTTCCTTTTTTCTGCCCTGCCTAACTGATCTTTGTTGCCATTGTCTAGCAATGCAAAATGAGAGAATGGGAAAAATGTTGCCAGTAGCAAAGAGGTAGACTGTTAAGGGGTTACGCCAGCCTGAAAATAATGAAAAATCGATTTTTTTTCTTATAAAATTTGATTATGAGTATGTTTTAAGCTCCTAACAAATTCACAAATCAGATTATTTCAGAAGTTATAACAATTATTTAATAAGCGCAATTGCCCAAGCACCCTGCTAATTTTTTCTTATTTATTATTTAAGAACAGCTTTTTACAGATTTGC
>JAEIIL010007919.1:0-22995 GCA_018905715.1 Drosophila lini | reverse complement strand
CACTACGATCACAATACTAAATTCTTAATTAGTATACTTTTTATAAATTTATTTCCTCCTGAATCCACCCACATATCCTGTGACACTTTTCACCGCATGCTCTCCCATCCCTGCTGTAAAAAAGAAGTAATCTCTCGCGACCCATATTGCGAAAAACAATCTCAGTTTTCCTCACAACAAATTCTTAACGCAAAACCAATAAACAATTACGCATCCATGATCACCTATGGCAGCATTCCCATTGTCATCCCCTGGGCACTCCACCCCAGTCGATTCCACCCCCTCCGCCACTTTTCACAAGGACACTCGGCGGACCCTTGCCGGCCAAATCTGTGGAAACCAGGCAATCAGTGGCCATTGAATTGCATTTGCCACTGCCATTCCCGTTGCCGGATTTATGCGCCATTATTTCGTGTAATCCCCGGGAAGGGGACCAGCCGCTGACCCATGTGAAATAGGGGCACTGGACATGCAACAACGCACCGAGTTTTCACAGTTCATTTTGGGAAAATTTTTGAGCACTTCGCACTTCGACGCACTCGAGTGCGAGAGTTGGCGAAAATGGTGCGCAAGCGTATTCCGGAACCAGAAATGGCATTAGCCGGATGTCCGTTATGGTGGCCAGCTGTCTGTTACCTTTTCCCTTCCCTTCCACCCCATACACTCGGCTCCGAACAGAAGCCGCTTCGTTGCAAATGAAATTTGCAAACAATTCTAATGGAATTTGTACATGCTATTTTCAACTTTTCGAGTGGCGGATAATGGAGGGTAAAATGCTGACAACTTGATCACTGGTCGCCGTACAACAAATTTATTTCTTTTCACTCTGGCCACGCCCCAGCACCGCAGTCCGCCCACTTACACACGACTACATAAAACAAATCACTCAGCCCGAGAGTCAAGACGAGTCAAAGAGTCGAGAGTCGAGAGTCGAGAGCATAAATGTTTAACAACCAAACTGCAGTTTAATTGCCCAACCAAGGCAGAAAAAACAATGTTTATTTTTTCCCATTTTGGTGGAAATGACAGGCGATGCCGGCGGAAGAGGACTAGCAAAAATAAATTGTGACCCAAACGGCGGCGGAGAGCAAACAGCAATCTGGCAGATAGGCTCGTAAAACGGCGGTGCCAACTAAAAGACAAAAAGTAAGCTGGAAAAAATGAAAGGTTTTTCTGCGGCCGAAACTGAAAAGATGAAAATAACAAAGCAAAAACAAATTATGAAGTAAACAAAGCTGGATACATGTCATACAAAGGTCTGGCAACAGTGTTTTAAGATCATCTCAGGGATTTAATTAAATTGTTGAATAAATTGTGAAAAACGGGCAGTGTCTTAAAGAGGGGTTAAACTTACTTCTTGGATAAAATAAAATATAAATAAATACATATTAAATAGGGAAAAGGTTAAAGTTAGGCCTTGTGAATATCCATACCCTCTGTTATAGATTTTTTACATTTATTTTTAGATATATTTTATAATGATATGGTAGAGCGGTAGGCCACAGCAGGCAATGCTCATGAAAATACGTTAACTTTCAGTTTTAACTATTAGTTAGCTGTATATAAATAAATAGATATAATGATGTAGTGTAATTAAGAATCCCAAATCCTTGCAGAGTCGACCCACTGTGCGTACAAGATTCCCCCTTTTTTCGCTGCCCCCTGCAAACATTCGATGGCTGCTTGGAGGAGATGCAACATGTGTTCCGGGAAAGAGCCGCGTGCCGTTTAATACACGGCATGCTATAAATTTTATTGTGGTATGCGTGTTGTGTGTGCCTTAGTGTGTGTTTGTATAAGTTGCCTGCATCAGGCCTTTCCGGCCTTCTTTTGAAGCGCCTCACCAGCAACAGTCAAAGGGCAACCGATCGTAAAGCAGCTGACATTTATGATAGATGCAGAGGATGGACCGCCTGGTTAAATGGGCATCTTTGGTGTCTCCAGCACCGCTGGCTAAGAGAATTTCCATTTCCCATTTGGGATTATTTGTCGCCAGCTTAGATGTATTTTTCATCTTCCTGTGGCGCTGCCAGCAGTTGCAGTTTGTCGTGTTCGTGTTGCTGGTGTTCTAGTTGATGTGGATGTGGATGTTGCTGTTGTGTCGCCCACACAAACTCGCAATTACGTTGTTTATTCTAGACGACAAGGGCCCAAATGGGACGGGATCCGAACTGAACTGAATGCAAGCTAGAAATAAAAACATGCCAAAGGAGCTTGGCAGCAGCATCATTATTATCCTCATCCTTTTGTCATCGCATGCAAACATCCAGACATGCCTCAGAAATTGTAAGAATCAAACGGCAAATAATGCAGACAACTACATAATGACAACGGAAAACACTGAAAAACTGAAGAAAAATAACCGCAAGTCAGTTGTAATAGACGAAGCGCCAATGTTCTATAGTTGAAAAGTGAGTACTTAAACACTTTCCCTTTTCAAGTAAGGAAAAAGGATTCAAGTTTTGTATGACTGTTAAGGCTTTATTCATATTTTAAAATAATAATAATCGTTAATATACACAATGCACTAGAATTAACCACGCAAGAAAATACCATGTTCCGCTAAATTTCAGTTTTTGCAATTGTCTTCTCACCAACGAACCATGAGCCTCAATAAAATAAATATAAATTTAAGCAAACTTTTTATATTAAACAAAATTTCACAGTTGTTTTCTTGAATTAATTAAATTTAATATAAAAACATTCCATTTGTTTTTATAAAATAATTTTCATAATTTATTCCCTCACCCAAGTACCCTGCCAATATTCTGGAAAATCTATCCTTAGATCGCAAGGAAGCCAAACCGACAATGCCTTGTGCCATTTTCCGCTTTCTGCTCCGCCTTTTTCTCCTACTCTCACAACTGCTTGTTTTTTATTTGTGCATATTTGTGCAGAAAATGAAGAAATAATTTGAAAACACACAAACCCATGAATGCACTCAAACATGGCAGGATTTCCACTGTTGGCTTGTTGGCTGTGGTGTGAACACAATGGCGCCAAATTATTTAATACTTCAAATGACTGTCCCCTCCCCCTTTTTTTAGCCTGGCCAAACGATGGCAAACATTTTACAATCGGTTGGAGTCTTTGGGTGAAACACCGCACATATATAAATAGGAGGAAAGGGCGGATATCATCATTTTTTGGAGCGCAATTTGGACTTGCTCTCGGCTCGAGTCCAACATTTAATGAAGCCCCATTTGGGCTGCTTTTGTCCGAGTGGAATGCAAAAATGTTTACGCCAAAAAAAAGAGGGAAAAGAACATTATATGAATTGGGATTTTACTTCGAATGATTTCTGTAATGTGTTGTCCTCATATGCCGCCAGCAAATTGTCTGCGGCCCAAAGTCAAAGTTGATTTCGTAGCATTCAAATGGGAAAAGAAGGAAGCTGCTGCCCCTTTTCAGTCCACTGATTTGTCCCGGCAAAGTCAGCAAATTCCTGCATCATTAAGTCCCGGCAATGTGCAGCATTCAAAGTGCAACGTGCAATCGCAGCACAATTCAACTTTAACAAGCAATTAAATCGAAACAAAAACGCAGGCAGGAGCCACCCCCTTAGGGTTTTCCAGGGGAGAACTCCGCGAGGGAGAGGGTTGGAGAGAGATGGATTGCATTGACATTGATTTATTTCAACAATTACAATGAAACGTAAATTTTATAATTATTGTCCATGTAAACAAGCCAACTGGAGAAGGTGAGAAATGTGGAAAATTGAGGCCCAGAGAAAACTAAGCTAATTCCAGCAAAATGACAAACCGAAGTGACAGCTGCAAAATAGAAATGAAAAACAAAAAACCGAGCGGAAAAGAAGGGCTAAACAAAAACCCCTGGCGCCTTGCCTTTGCTTGAAATAATTACTTTTCGAAAGTGAACGCACAGCCCTGCAACTCCACCCACTGCAACCCCCTGCCAGGACCACCACCCCTTCAACCACGCCCCTGTGCGCCTGCCTACATATGTCGCCTCGTTGCGATTTTAATTTTGAAATTTATGCTAACAGCAGTTTGAGAAACTCAGCCTCATCTCTTAGGGCAAACAAGTGGAGAATTACAGGTTATGTCTTGGGATTTGGAAATACCCTTTAAAAATAAAATCTTTCTAGTAAATGGAAGTAATTTATATGGCTTGTATTCTATTTAATAAGAAAGTTTAGTTACAATGAAATTAACTTACCTTTCAATATTGGAAAATGCTTACCTATATTCTTGAAATTTTTATTTCTCTGGGTTCTTGTCACCCAGAAACTACTACGTATTTAAAAGTCAAATACAAAGTACCTCCGGAATTAAGAGGCATGCAGCTAATATACCTCCTTGGTTAAAGGGTACTCCACCAAAGGATAAAACGCATTTAGCAGGAGCTTCTCAGTTGAAGCAGCAGGTTGCCAAGGGGTTGTCCTTATGGGGTGGCGACTGGCAATGCGTCCGAGGAGTGGGTGGCAGTTGGTGGCTTAAAGCAAATGAGGCAGCCGTATGACATTATTTGTGCAGCACTTTTTGCCATTCAATTCACCACCCATCTCGATCTCGCCCTGGCTTTATTTCCTTTCGCTTCGGCCTTTTATTTTTTTGCCAACGGGCCACGACGACGAGTGGCTTCATCAATGGACCGTCGTCATCGGTGTCCTGTTCATCAGCCTCATCAACGCAAAGTAAATATTTGCATAATGTGCAGCTGTGTGTGCCGCACCCTCCCTTCCCCCTCCGGGATCCATGTATGTGTGTAATTTGTGGGTGGCAAACGGGCGACAGCAGCACTTGGCATGTTTAATGTTTACTTTACAAAATGCAATAACAGAGACAGCCGCAGCGGCGGCAAACCAAACTGCAGGGCACCAAGCCAGGCCAAGACCATGATAAACAAAACGGCATTTGGTTAGCCTAAAAAAATTACAACAAAAAAATGGTTAACCAAAAGCGAGACAAAAAGAACCTGGCACACATTAATTGAAAAGTCTTTAGAGTGGATAACAATATGATCAATAATTATTCAGAATCGATCTTCAAGCTCAACCCAGCTCAAAATTTAAACTCATCATCGAGAACAACGCGACGTGATGTCATGGAAGAGGTTAATCCTGTGGAGTGCCTTTCAGAGTTTTTTCGAGTGCATCCAGCGGCGAGCGATGAATCATCATCAATGGAGCCGATGATTGAAAGATGCTTTATGGTTCTACGGTAGGTTGGAATGGGAAATTTGTAACCATTTGTACCATACAAAAGGAGTAACATTACGGGGAAATACTTGCCAAGTTAATGTCAACAAATTTGTTTTAAATTGCAAGTAAATGAATAATAAGAAAATATATTTCATATTCTCAATGTTAATCATTAGCTGACTAATAAATCTTCTAATCACTTTTTAATAGCCTTTTATTATCCAAATTTCTATAGTAATCCATGTATACACTTTAGGTTATTGCTCTTTCCCACAGTTACTTAATCAACAAAGACCAAATATCCATTAATTGGATACAAATTCCCAGCGGAACTCTCTCGTTCTGGGTTAACCATATGCAGCACTTTTCACATTTATCAATTGCAGGCCACCTACTCGTGCAGCTGTCGCAGGATCTCGACTGTCGAGTGATTGGAAAGGAGAAGAGCGTGTGTCCATCAGTGGCAGTGACAAAACCATATCGAAGTGTCCTCTCAACCGGGGACACGCCCCCTTTCCGAGAGTAGGAAGGAGCAGGACTAGGAAGGGCACTTCAGGATTCGTCACGTGTGATCCGAACTTATGTAAATAGCCGAAGACGTACGGGGAAGGGTGAGTGAAATTGATAGTTTGTGAATGCTATCGACACGCTGTTGCTAATTAAAATGGATGATCGATCGGAAGGGAAATGGGGTGGCTTCCATTAAAAAGAACAAAAAACAAAACCGCCCTTGAGAACCAGTTACGGAAGAGGGTGCCAAAAGTAACGCTTGGTATTATCCTTAAGCCGGCTTACCAACACCTCTCCAAGCTCAGCTCAAAATTATTCGAGTTTCTTGGAGGGACTTTCGCTAGAGATATATGGGGAAGCGAGGAGAAACACGCAAATCTCTTGCGACAACATAAATAGAAACATGATTTAAGAGTTGCGGGATCAGCGTCAAAATTACAGCTGGGATTACAGCTCGGGATGCTGAGAGTTCCGACATAGCCACGGGTGGTTCTTTCAGTTTTTTAGCATCTTTTCCGGGGGTTGTTTCATGTTGATTAGCCTTCTGCGCAGCATTGCGGAAATGGGTTGGCCCAGTGTCCCATTTCTCTGTACCCAGTTTTTTTTTCCTTTTTTAGAGCGTACATCCCATAAATTATGGCACCGAATTGGGTCCGTTCTATTGTTGCGATCCATGTAATTTGGTTTAGCACGGCCAGCGCTGTCGGGGGTTCATAATCAGGGAATAACAAACTGCGCAGGATAATTGTGTTTGCGTGGCAACAATGGCCAAAGGTTGATTTTTCCAGTGGGTGATCCCCCAACCATCGTGAAGTATGTTTTATGCCTGGGCAATATTGAAACTTTAGCGTTTATAATTTAATACAAAGTGTGTGGGTAATATGTTGTAGTTCAGACTGGCTTCTTTTAGGGAGTTCCTTTAATACATCGATTTAAAAACTCATTATTGTTACATTTATCAGATCGTTACTGCCAATAACAGCTGCAACTTTCCACCTATTGAAGCCAGAAGTGCATATAGATATGAGGGGAGAACTATAAAATTAGCACACAGCCCGACCCAAAAACTAATTGCATTAATATGTCAACATACAAACGCGACTGACTGTTGGGTCTCCGAATGGGTGGGAGTGCTAGTGTGAGTGTTCGTGCGAGTGCTTTAGTGAATCAGTGTGAGTGTTTATGAGTGTGCACGCCGCACTACTTAAGATTACACAACAACAAATTTCGAAGAAGTACTTAAAGTTTTTATTTATTTTGCGTCTCTCTCAGCTCGACACGCATACATAAAACCCAAAAGAAGAAAAATAATAAAATTGATGAAAGCAGCGCCCAGAGTAGAAGATGGGGGAAAAATTGAAATTAATTCAGTTGCCACCCACTTGGCAGCTCGGCGCTTCCCAAAAATGTTTTCTTTTACATTTACGGAAAACTTCTCCTGCTCTGCCTCGTTTCTATTTGCATTTGCCGGGAGTGGAAATGGTTTTTACTTTTTTCTGGCATTTATTTTATGATTTATGCCAGATATCTAGCCAGACCGATCGCCCTACAGCGGCACATTAGCACGGTTCAGCCCCAAAAGGGCCTTTGAAGTGCTCCTCTCACTTTATCTTGCTCTCCCTGCCTTTTTTTTCCGCCCCACTCAACGACGTGCTAATTTGGCAAAATAATAAAACAACAATTAAAAATGCATTCGAGTGTCAATTGCGGTGCATTTCTGCGCTGCATTTCGATCCCCTTATGTTTTTTTTGTTCAGCTGGAGAGCCAACTTAGGCACGAATATCTGAAATTTATGGCTAAATGCTGAAAGGGTTAATGACGACTCCGAGTTGCATTTCATTGCGTAATCGATCAATAAGGCGCATATGCAATTTAATGGGGGCTTTGTTTGAAAAGCTTTTAAGATGCACTTTTTCGTCTAATATGTCGTGTGTTACGTAAGGTTTATGAAAACTAAATGATTGTTGTAAAAATTCATCAATTTATTTAAAGGGATTATGTGGGTAATTAGTATATTATTAAATATTAAATTTACTACTAACTTTTTCTCTCATTATTATTTTTACAGATTTAATGAGCTCGCTATCAAAGCTTTGCGTCTGAAATGTTTAATTTTGTGAAGTTGCCGCCAAAGCCTTGATCTGTCTGCTTATACAGATCGAGCCGAACCAACTGATTAGGCATATCAGCATGGAAAGGCCCCAACCAGCTGTAGAAGAGACCCCCCAAAAAACACCATGAACAATGCGAATGTGGGCCTGGTGGCACCCACTCGCACGCAGTGTCCAAAAATTTAATTTATGCGCCGGCAATTAAACATGCATCATTTACGTTCGCATCTGAACGCGAGCGACATCGACATGATTCGACGTTCAACATTCGCCGGCAACAGCGGAGGCGGCAACATCGACACGAGCTCGCCGCCCAGACCTCTATACACTGTAAGAAAAGGTACACCGAGAAAAATGAAAATTATTATATACTACCTGGGCGGAGGTTTTATAACTTCACTATGTAATTTAATATTAAAAACTTCCTTTAGGCTCTGAAAAAAGGGAAGTTTCGGTTTTAAAAAATTGCAAGAATTCGGGAAATTCGAATTTTAATATTTAATATTTCAATATTTATGTATGTAGAGGAGCTTATTAGGAGAATTTCTAGTTTTGTAAATGTTAATAATATTTAATAATTTAATATGCAAAATAATAAGGCATCTGCTTACATAAAGTTCTTTTATTATTTTATATTTTTATTGTAACATATTCTAGTATTTTATAAAATATTCTAGAATGTTTTGCTTTTATTTATTTGTTTTAATATAAAAGTTTGTATATTTTTACAGTGCACAACCTCCATCAGTTCCCAGTATCCAAAGCCATAGATCTGTCACCACTTGGCGCATCGGAGGCTGGAGAAAGGGACTGGGAGTTGGGAACGAGGGCGAAGTGGTGGGGTCCACATGACATCTTGGCATTGTCCATTCGCCAACGCCCCATCATTTGTCAATATTAACTTTAATTAGCAAAAATTTCTTTCATTTTGGGTTCGTTTTATTTTCTGTGCCCCGATTAACTTGACATAAATAGTCAGCGATTGCAGGGAATGTGCTTCTCTTTGGTATTCTAATGAATCACAATTTGTTTTATTCGATTGGGCAGCGTTTATTTCATTGTACAGATCGTTTATATTCATTTCCAAGGGATAGGAAGTTCGTTTTTTGTGGGTGGGAAAAATGTTTTTACGTACTTTGTGCCTTAATCAAGTAACTTGTATTCAATTAGTACTAATGAATTCTGAAATAAGTTACATAGGACAATTGGATAGTTGTTTATTTTATATACGCTTCTTGCTGTAAAACAGCACATTCAAATAAAAATACATTTTTAATGATAAATCTTTCTCATTAAAAGCTTTTAAAAGTTTCTGAGTGCCGTAATTACAAATAATTAAAAGCATTTTTTGCTGTAAATAAAAGTTGGCACTAAGAGATGATAAAAAACGTGTAACTGAAAAATCTACATTCGAACTTCACACATGTATTTTACATCAGGTTTCAATTGATGAATTTTTAATAATAATAAATTTTCCAGAAATGCCTTTTACTTGTTGAACGCCAAACCCTTCACGGGTTTCTCTTCTCTGTTTTTTTTCTTGGAGAAAGCAAATCAAATGTTTAACCAAAGCAGCAGCCGAAGAACGTGCGAAATCTGAAATGAATTGGTAATTTATTATGCAATGTCATGGCTTCCATGTGGGCAGAAGGGAGCAGAGGATGAGGGAAATCTGGGGGAAAGCTGGTGGGCTAATTAATGACCAAATGGATCTGGGCATGTCAGCGCTTATCGTCGGCGTCCGGTATCGACAACATTTGCCAAATTAATGCAAATCATGCAAACACCAGAAGATCCGACGGATGCCAATGAGGATGATACTCGGCCACAACGACGATGATGATGATGCAGTGGGCCCGGTATCAATACGGGCCTAATGAGTCAAGTGGCCGAAAAGGATTTCGTTGGGTGCGGATGCGGTTTTGTATCTGTATCTTCTGTCTGGCCGAGAGCCGAGCCGATGCCCAGCGTTTGTATAAATCCCCCCAGCCAGATAAATTGTATTTCGGTGGCATTACTGTGGCAAATGAATGAATCACATGCCTTGGCATCCGCACAGCCGACAATAACAATACCGGCCATCAACAATGTTGACAATAGCTTGGGGTCAAGACAAGGCCGAGATAAGACGGAACCTGCTTTCCATACCGCAGATGAGTGGACCGCACAATAGCCACACCAAATACACAATTTCGCCATTTGCCTTTATCAATTCATCCATCATTCGGTCATGTGGTCATTCATTAATTCACGGCTAAAAGGGCGTGGCCCGCGCCTGAAAAGGTATTCATACATACATATATCGCTCGTTGTCTTTAATCATGTGACAATTGCGCTGATAGACGAGATGAGATGCGTTTTTCCCATCAAAGGTTGATGAGTTTAAATTGTAGTTAATGTAATCGATTTAATGATGGAGATCTCAATATTAAGGGTAAACAACTATCCATAAATCAAAATGAATTCACTATTCAACAGTTTATTTTGTGTGTGAATTAAATATAGAAAAGAGAACTAAAATAATCGATTTATAATAATATTTATAGAAATACTGAAAAATATTTTAACATATTTAAACATTTATATATATTTTTTATACTTTAATACTACAGGATGGAATTGTGCCTGGTTCCCCTTTACCTTTAATGTGATTGACCTTTTAAAAGAATGCTTTTTAGGTCAAAGCAAGACTGAAAGTCTTAACCAAAATTGCATCTTGTTCAAGCCACCAGATAAGACAAAGTGGACACACTCACTGAACCCAATATGAAGACTGAAACCGCAATATTTTTTGCTCAAACTGTAATCCCATGAAAACAGCAATCCCTGTCCCTGGCCAACAAAGTCCATTCATAAAGACAAGCAGAGTGCGACTTTGCCCTTTTGTGAAAGTGTGAAATATTTGCGAGAGATGCCCAATGAATTCTGCGGGCATGCGAGCACTTTTGCATTTTGCATTTTGTATTTTGTATTCCTTGGCTTTCCGGCGAAATGGCCTGACACTTGACGTGGCCGAACATGGGACAGCAGGCGGGATGGGTGTCGCTGAGTTACGCGCATCCAATGGCCATAAATAAATGCGAAATGCATTAAATGCCCCGCACACAACCACCAACAGCCAACAATCGGGATGAGGCAGCAACTCCAACCAGCAACAACAATCGGCCGCCACGAACTTCGGCTCGATTCCCGCGCATCGCACGTCTCAGTAATTAATTAAAGCATTAAGTGCTAATTTTACGACAACTCGATTTGTGCGTTGGCCCCCTTGCAATTCGCAATTTGCATGCTGCCATCTCGCCATCGCCATCTCCCGACATCTCGCCATCGGAATTTGGCAGCCGCTGACAAAAAACACAGAAAGAAAATGTTGAATGTTGAGAAGGAAGCAAAAGTGTCGTCTGCCTGTCGGTGGGAATGGGAGCGTGACTCACGCTAGAAATTGATTGACATATCGTAAGGATGTGTGCGACAGCTAATTAATTGGGTGTCCGAAAATGTGTTTCCTATTTTTTTGAAGTTTGTTATTAAGACTTGAAGAGATAAATAGATAAAAAAGTTAAAAATAAACAAAATATAAATTGAAATTAAATAAAAGTTCGTTTTGATTTGTATTATTTTTTCAATTAGTAATTGTACTCAATATATTTAGTATAAATGTAATCTTTAGAGTTTATTGTAATAATACAAGCTTAACTGAACACTTTGATTTAGTATCATTATTACTTAGTTTCGTATTCCATTTAATTAAATAATTTATCACGCTTCCATCGCCAGAGAAAATCGCTGCACCTTGACTCTTCCCCCTGAGGTTTCCTGGACAGTGTCGACGACTGTCAAACGTCAAGCGTGGAGTCGCCTGTCAGCCAGACAGTCGTCAGATGGAGACGAAGACGCTGAGAGGAGGCTGCTGCAAGTTGGCCCATGCCAATGAGGATCTCCCCAAAGGCAATAATAACACCAACAACAACAACCTAGACAACAGCATCGGCAAACAACAACAACTATTCAACTTTTCAACTGTCGCCAAGATTTTCATCTGGGGTTTTCGGTTTTTCCACTCGCCACTTCCCGAGTTTCCCTCTCAGCTCTTGTGCATCCCCAAAATCGCCTGCAGTTTGCAGTTCATATTTTCCCTGGCCTTTGTTTGCTTTGATGTTATTTTTAAAAGGGGCTTTCGGGGCCTCGAAGTCGAGGGGTTGAGGCAACATAAAAATGTTCATTTGTTGTTGCTGTCACAGGGAGAGACTCCCTTGTAATTAATCATATGCATTTGCTTTCATTAGCAAGTCAACAAGAAAAGATACTCTTTGGCGTATCTTGCCGATGCTGTTGGTGTTTTGTTAAAGAAAAAACCTACTTCGACATGGGAAAGTCCGAGTCTGGCAAGATAGATCTTAGTATTAGTTAGCCAAATATATAAAACGTGAACTATATAATAAATATCTTTACCTAATTGAGGTGCACAAGAATTCTAAGTGGGCTTAAATATTATATCCTAATCAATTTGTATTTATTTCCTTGCATCTCTTGATCTCTCTTATTAATGCCGATTTTGGATAGAGTCATCCACACAGACCTGTAAAGCATCGTCTTATTTTCGTTGCTCACTTAGCTGCCACAACAAATGCGAGGTATTAGTCATCGGCTAACACAATGTATTAGGCGTAGAGGGTATATAATGAGCGGGAATTTATCAGTTGACTCGTAAGCTTGTGCATTTATAGTTGGCCATTAAAGGATTACAATCGCGATGCTCCCCTGGCCAAAGTTCTTCAATCTTTCCGTTTGCCTATCTAAGCCACATGGCTGCCGTTGATCTGGGGGGATTATTGTTGGTCGGGGAGGGTGGAAAAGATCGGAATCATTTGGTTGAATGATCACAGAGCCGGACAAAACCACAGAATCGGAAAAAGATTTTACAAAGGTGGCGGCCATAAATTTCGCTTTTTGCATATGCAATCCAGGTAGAGAAGCCATTAAATTTGTGGCACAATTGTTCGCAAAAGTGTCTGTAATTACGGCAATGGCCATGGAATTTGTGGCAGAGGGTTGCATTCGCATTCTTGACTGCATTTCCGATTGTTCAGGATGTGCCAGGACATGAGAGTGTTGGTAAATAATTGGTTATGGCTCTGGACAGTCTGCAACATGCAGGCGCAATGTCGGGAAAATTCGAAAAACAAATGAAATGAAATGAAATACTCTAGAGGAGGAACGGGGGATTTTGGGAGTGGTTCACTTTGATTTCTCAGTAGTTATCTACGCATTTCCCTCGATTCTGACGTCTGTCAGCCGCATTTTCAATGGCTCGATGTGTTCGTGAGAGTTTTCCTCAAGTACGCTTGCCTAGAAATCACATAAATCCTCCTGTTGAATTATGAATTTAATAAATAATAAACGGAAAGTATTCCGAGTTTCGTTTACCTCGAATAAATTTGTTAAAAAATTGAGGTGTAATAAATAATTAAAACTAGTTTTGAATAATAAAAACGTTGAGAAATGTTGAAGTAAATATGGAAACTGAATACAAATTTCCCGATGATGTTTGACTTGATTTAAATTTTATTTTAATTTAACTTTTGTTTGCCGGACTCCTTTAGTTTTATTTGTCTTTCTCATTAAAATGAATAATAAAAGTATTATCAATAAACTGAACTGAGCTGAACTGTTTTCTCTTCCCCTATAACTTCGACTTCTTGACACTTCTTTCTTTTCAACTCGTCTCAATTGATGATTTCATTGTAAGATGCACTTCCTTATGCAAATGAATCCCAGCTCTCGGTTAATTTTCATCGCAGATCATTAATCTTAATTCCAAATATGCCACACAAAATCTTTACGAGTATAATTTACCACAAATGCACTCCAAGCCGACCAGTAGTCCCGAATTACCATCAGCACAAAACATTTCCCAGTGACATCGATGAGCTACTATGTCGGATGAGTTCTACTTAAGCCTGTTTTGCGCAATATTGGTGTGTAAGTTATTTTGGCTCCGAAGGAATGTTAATGCTGGAAATACAACAAACATATTCCGAGTCATTAGCAGAGCTCTCCTACTACCCGTTTCAAGGGGGGTTGGCAAACATGGCAGAAGGTGAACATCAATTTTGAAACATTTTCCTCCACGCACGCAGCAGTCCAAATCGATGTCGATGGGCACGCCCCCAACTGGTCATATACACAGAGAAAAATGTAATTTAAAATAGAGATTTAATTTGACTAGGGATTGCACAAATTTCAATATATCGACTTGGATTCAATATTTTTATTTATTTATTATTTATGGCTTATTTAGTTTGTACATTTTTACCATTTCAAGGCGTAGGTTTTGTTGAGTGTAAAAGCAATCCAAATCCAACCCAACCGGGCCCTGTGCTGATTTGTAGGTGTTGTCGTCTTCATCTCGCCCGTTTAGCTGGCCTTTCCGATTTACACTGTGGCCACACAATTATGCTCATCAACATCCGTCAGTCGTAGTGGTCGTCGTCGCCTTCGTCTTCATCTTCGGCGGTGGAAAAGTGTTAAGTAATGAGTTAATCTGCAACAAGACTCGCATGATTAAGTGCTCTGGGCCTGTTCGCACTCGGGAGGAGGCGGAGGTTGGGGGTCGTGCTGGCTGGTGGTGGATGTGGCTGTGAACTGGGAATCGGAGGTGGGACCCACAAATGGGAGGTATATGCCGCTGAGTGGGTCTTTAAATAGATTCGTTCTGTCCAGGCTTTGAATCTGTGGCTGTGGTACAAATATCACCTAGGGAATATCACTTAACATTTCTACAAATTTATTTATAAAATCAAGCTGCTTTTATTTATTAAAATACTTCAAATTAACCAAATTTGGATGCATTTCTTATTTAATAATTTAGTTTTAGTAAACTTTCCAACCACTGTGCCATAGGTAAAACTGATAAATTATGATTGTTGCTGGGCAGACGATTTGCTCGAGTGGCGGGGCGCACATTCGTTGAACTGCGTTTATTATTTATCACGCAAATTGAGTTAATGCGGCCGAGATTAAGGACTAGCTGCGATCATAGGCAGCCATTGATCATTCCACCTCCAGACATCGCGGAGACGCTATCTCCGTCTCCCGGGCCCTTATCAATTTGATAAATTACGATATAGATACAATGGCAGTTCCAGTATCTATCTAGGTGAGTGAGCCAGTGACGGGGGTAACTGTGGACAACGAAAAAGCACAGTAGCCCCTGACTGTGATTGACATAATTGGGCGCACACACGCACACCTCGCCGCTGTGGAACTCATAGTTTATGATCGCCACAGACAATGATCAATTACAATGAGCAATCTGAATCATAAATATTGTCAGTTTGACGGCAGCAGAAAAAAGAGTACAACAGAAAATAAACAGCAACTCAATGCGTTGAATTTTTCCTTTATGCCGAAACTCCAATTAAAATTGTGATTATGATGAAGCACAGCAAAGACGGCAGAGATGCGCCCAAACAAAATCAAATAAATAAGACGGAAAGAGAGGACTGCATCCAGACTTAGTTGGAGTATTTTTGAAGAAGGTGAACCCACAGCGAGCCATAAATTATAATTATCGACGAGATTAACTCTTTGCCGCGCCACTTAACTGCGATGACACACGCTCCCAAGACGTCTCCCCAGAGCAATGGAGAGGGGCATACAGGGGGCAGAAAGAGATAGCCGGAGAGGTGGATCTGACGGCCTCGTCCGCCGAAAGAAAGCCACCGCAGATAAGCGGCAAAGACGACACTAAATCGTATGCGATAGCAGCAAGTAAGATCCAAGAAATGAAAAGGGTTACACGAACGAATTTCCTATAATTCAGGCAGATCTTTTCAAAATTCTAAGATCTATGTTGCAAAAAAAACTAATATTTTCGAAATATATTTATAAGGCTCCTTGTATCTCAAACTGAATGAGCGAAAAGTTACTTTTAAATATCATTTTTATGACTATAAGCTCTTGTATCCCTCCCACTACCTCTTAAATCATATAGAAATGTTATTTGTATTATTTCAGGTCTCCGAAGCTCTTCAGCTGCAGTTGTCATACCATTAAGCCCCCATCGGAAATACCCTTCACCGATAATTCCACTCTTACATGACACATACCATAATATAAAAAAGCAACGAGACCAGAAATGCAGTCGAAAAGGTTGCAGCGACCAAACAGAGAACAGAAACAGAACTTGTATCTCCCTGTGGAGCATTCTTTCTTTTTTTTGGCGATAACTTGGGCTGGACTGCCCGGCGGCGGCTTCTTCAATTGATATCTCAGGCAAACAAAACGCAAGAAGCTCGAAAAATTTATGACCCCCTGCGGTTTTATCGACGCCTCTGCGACACAACTCTGATTCGGTTTTCTCCCTTCTCCGACGATTGAAATACGAATGAAAGACACGGGAATCCGGCGATGTCACAGCTAAACAAAAACTATATAATAATAATAGTGGGGCGAGAGGAAGAGCAGTGTTCTTTTTTTGTTTTTTGTATCTTTTAGCTCGAATTTGCCATGGCGATGAGTCGAGCTGAGATCGCCGGGATACAATTCCCAGACCCATTTCATTCAGTACGCATTTCATTCATGGCTGCGATTCGAGATGCTTCACTTGTGTTTGTTGGCTTCTAGTATCTGTATCTGTGCATCCCCGTATCTCTATCTGAGCGCCGATCTCGTTGCGTTGGTAATTTTTTCAATTTTTATAGTCGTCGTCTTGGGTCGCCAGCACTCTTGACCTGCCGCTGGGTGCAAGATAACGATTCGTTCTCCCATCTTCTTCATCCCGCAGTCTGCCCCGACTTATGACACGCCACAAAAGCTAATGCTTAATTATGGCAAATTGCAAATCGGGGCCGTAAAAAAATTAACACGAATTTCATTTGTGTGTGCATTTGCAGCGCGGTTCCGTTGCAACGCCCCGCTAAATATTTTAATTAGCTTCGACGATCATAAAACCCGGGAGGGGAAACTGTGGCGTTTTACGATCTGCCAGAAGCAGCAGCTCCACTCAGTAGTAGTGTGTTTGTTGTAGTTGTGTTCTTGTGTCGAAAGAGTTTGCACAATGAAACGCCTTAAAACGAAAACGCATTAAATTTTAATCATGAACGCGCTCTCGCCTAACTGGAACATAAACAGGGATCACGGATCAAGTTCGGCAATGAAATTCGAAACACATTCTTTCGCCCTGCAAAGAGATTAGTCAACAAACATTTCAGGCTTACTACTTTTATGTATAGTTTTCGCCTCGAGCTCTTTGCCGATAGGTTTTAAATCAATAGAAAGCGGTAAAAGTCAGTGGACTTAAAACAGGCGATGTGATTATAGTACTCGTAAGTAGGTAACTTTGGTCTTAGTTCACTTAGACTTATTTAATAATATTTTTCCTTATTTATTTTTGATCTTATCCTTTTTTACTCAGTTTGAAGTAGATGATTAATCTTTCTATCTTAAAATATTCACTTTTATTCATTTTTACTGTTTACTTGGGTGGCTTAAAAGCATAAATGAGATCGGCTTCCTAATCAAAACTTCCAAGAAAACATAGAGGTCTCCATGAAGATCATCATCATTCTGATCACTAATGATTGTCGGGGCTTCCAACCTTCGTTTGGGCAACTCGAGTCGATCAATCGTCCGAAACCCATAAGACCCCAATGTCTGCATCCCCTTTTCGCATTTTATTTTCCCCTTTTTTTATAAATTCTCAAATTATCAGTTTATGGCCGCCTTTAGTTTTATGAACCGATCACGTACTAACCATTCAGACGCGATCATTTCGCCAGCGCCTCTGCCAATGCCAACGGCTTTGCTAAAATCTGTCCCTCATTCTCAGATGCTACAGTGAGCACTCGGATTAAATAATCTTTTGCTTCAGTAATTTATTGATTTAATTTTTAAATAAAATGAAAAGTGAAAGTAATATTGCAAATCAATAATATTCTGGGAAATCAAACTACAGAAAATCGAAACAATTTAAAACAATTCTTTTTATCAACCAGACTTGGCCAAAACCCGTTGGGAATCATAATGCTAATATGGAAACAATTTCGTTTAAAACAAACAATTCTTATTTCGGACTAGATTATTAATTGATTATTTTATCTTTGCAGTGATCACTGTTTCTTTTCTATTTCCGTCGCCATTTCTCTGTTAACCCCTTGCAGCCCCCGTCTCCCCAATTCGCCTACGTGCGAATCTCTTGGCCGGCTTAGTGTGTCCGTGATACCCCCTGCCGCCTTTAACCCCTTCGTTCGCTGCCCCCGAAGAGTTCCCATTGTTGTATTTGATGCCGGAGCCGTTTCGGTTCATTTTTAGCGCATTTTTATCGACTGCACAGCTAATTAAAAGTGAAAAAGAACGTCGAAAAGAGACTAAACAGCGGTTCCCGAGGGTCTTCATGGCGCTTTTGGCTTGGTAAAAAATTTAACAAATTATATAATGATAGATGGTTGTTAAATTGACTGACCCGTCTGGATCTTAAACAATGGCCTTTTGGCGGGCATTAAGTGATTAGATAGAGAGGGGACTCAACGAATCGATCGAAGTGGCTTGTTATGGGATTAGCCACAGCTAAATTCGATGAACTTTTCATTTTCCATACACAATGGTACTCGAGGAAATCCCCATATGAAAAGGGCAGGCATAAAACAAACAAATGACAATTCGAACCGTTTCGTAATCCCCGAATGTCGCACAATTGAAATATGTAATTAATTATGCCCATAGGCGGTGGTCGCCTGCTGTTTATTTTTCTGCTACCAGAAAACAACAACATCGAACAAAAAACGAAAGCCGAAAACCAAAAACCGAAAAACAACAAACATTTTTTCGATAGAAATCTACAAAACTATTTGCCACACACTGGCAGAGGCGAAGTTTGTAGTTTTTTCTGAAAGTGGGGGCTGAGGGGACCGCCAGCAGCTTGAAAAGCGTCGCTTTTTGTGTTTTTCGTTTTTGTTGCTGCTCATATTTCGATTTTAATGAATCCACTCTATGATTATCTTGATTACGAAACAGTTCCCAAAAAAAAGCGCCACACAAATAAACCATTCAAATGATATACTCACGCCCACTCAGCCCATAGCCAACAACAAAAATAAAAACAATAACAAAAGCATATATAAATGCATGAATGCATGAAGAGTTATCGCTATCCCTATCTCTGTCGTCTGCTGCCGTCTCGCCTGGTGGTCGTTTCGTCGGCAAACTACTGAAAATATTAATTAAAAGCCATAAGCCCAACAAAATGTTAATAAGCAGCTACCAGCCCGTTCATTTTCAATTCGGAATTCAAATGAAAATTAAAGCAAATGCAAATTTTACGAAAAATTTGCGAAAAGGTGAGCTCCAATTTTGGGAAATAATGTAAGGTCGTTTGCTTCACCCAAATAGCAATTAAAATTAAGTAAAACCTAATTAAATTGTCTAGATAAAATTAAAAAAGAAAACGAAATTTCAAACTTTAAATTAATAAAATAAATATAAATTCTAGTGTTAAAAATAGATTTTCTATTTCCACGCATTGTTTACATATTTTATTTTTATTTTATTCATAATTTTTATTAACCCTTTGTTAGTTTATATTTATCTAGATTTTTCTTCATTACACTTCACTTCATTAGGATATTTAATTTGGTAATTTGAAACACAAACATTTTGTATTTGTGTGGTAATTATGCTGGCCATATCCCAGTAACGCAATTAAAACGTTGGCCATTTTATAAATATTTTTGTTTTTTGTTTCCCGATTTATGTCACGATCAGTGGAATGTAGTAGTCATTGATTTTTATTGTTTGCGCTAGTTAAACTTTTATTGACTTTTAATTTCATTTGCCGTATTTAGTTTATGCTAATGGGATTACAATTTTATGGGAGAGTTGTGGCTTTTCAAATTCGAGTGCCATCTGTGCATATTTTTAGGGCCGACTGGATTAGAGTGTGTGTGCTGGTGATAGATGATGTGTGAAAGGGATGGATTTACACTTTCAACCCGACACCTTTGAAAGGCATAATATTTTATTTACAAACGCTGAAAATTTTTTAATTACAATCATAAGTCATTGTGGAATCATAGGACAGCACTCCTGCTCATAAATTTCACACTCAACTCATTTCCTGCTCATTATCATATATCCAGCAATTGTACAAAAACCCCAGACCCAAACTCAATGCGTTCTGGGTTGGGTTTTTAAGTTTTGGGGAACCTCAAGCATGAGGATGCACTGAAAAAAGGGCATTAAAAGAAGGAAATACTGCAAAATATTCTAATAAAATGTTATAAGTATCGAGAGAACTATTGCATTCAGTGTTATGCCTAACACACTTCAATATAATATTAAAAATAATAATTAAAAATATTATTACTGAAAGACCATTTAGTAGTAAAACTACAAGTTTATGGGATTATTTAGCTTGATTTAAGTTAGTAAAGTTGTTTTTATCAAACATTATTTCTGCCAGTGTGGAGGATAGATAGCGGGGAAGGCAGAAGCATCCACACTCGTGGCCTGTCCAAAAAACCCACTCAATATAGGGGTTTGGTACTTCGGTGAGTGGGCGTCCTGGCTCTTTGGATAACTGCGTGTGTTTCTGTATCTGAGCGCCGTATCTGTGCCTCCATGTGTTTGTCCATGAGATTTGTGGCCTGGGCGGATCCGGATCCCTGGAGATGTTGGGGAAGGTAATCATGCTGTCACAGTCGCTAATTTCAATTATCTTGAGTGTGCACGTATACGTAATTTGTTTACTTTTGAGCTCACAATCGTCCCGGCGAAGCGAGGAAAAGAAGGCAAGGGCAGCGCATCCGCATCCTTCCAATAAAGTTAAACACGTACATTAAAGTGCATTTATAAGTTATGTGATTCCCTTGGCCTCCTCATCTTTTTCGGCTTTGGCTTGACAATCAAAATGTCATTTCATTTCGTTTGGGAAGCTCGCAAATCCGCAATTGAGACGCAACTTACATGTCATTAACAAGGCTTAAGCCAAACGACATGACAGTCAAACAGGCAGTCAGTCAGTCGTGAGTGACAGAGAGGGGGGTGGCGGTAGGGGGAGATAGGGCCAGAATCGACAAAGCCAATGTCAACATTCCCGCCTAGATAATGCCGAATACACTGCAAGGTTGCCAAACTTCTTGAGGTGGCCAGTAATGTGAGCTCGGCTCGCATCTTTAATCAGACCAGCTTAAGATTTAAATTGTAAACAATTCGGGTAAACAATATTTGGATCAATGAGTATGGGATTTATAATTTTCAGGTCATTGCGCTGGTATTTAGAAATTAACTTTTCGCACATAGTATTAATGAGGTATATTTAAATAAGGCAATACAAATTTAAATATAAAATCTACAAAATTATTTTAAAACCAGTTAGAAAAATAGTTAGTTGTGTCCAATGGCTTAATCTATAAGTTATCATATCTTGTTTATATAATATTAAATAAAATAAAATGAAAATCGTAAAAAATTCAAGTATATGTGGGCTGAATAATTACGAATAATTTAAGAAACTTGTGTGAATAAGCGACTTATGGCTATTATCTGTGTTAATTCTGATAAAGTTACTAATCAATACATGTTAAAAGTTTATAAATTACATAAATTCGTACGAATAATTCTTGATAATTTCACTCTTAGGAGCTCATTTATTTAATTTAATATATGTAATTTAGAGCCTGGTATAATTTGACCCATTACTAGGCCGATTTAGAATCCCTGCGCAGTTGCCGAACTTCACACAGAGTGCTAATGAAGCGTGGCAACCGGGCAATGGACGGATATCTCACCTCTCAAGCAGAGCAACTCGCCCCGGCTGTAAATTGGCCAATTATCAGCATTTGAAATATGGTTTACCTGCCACAATTCTCCCTTTTCCTCTACCTGCATTCCTCGGCCATAAAAGGTGAGCCAGCGGTGAGCGAGCGGCACTGGGGATCTGGCATCGAGAATCGGGACTTGAGAAGGCAACAAATGCATGCATTTTCATACACACATTCAAACATATACTATATATCCAGCGACAAACGCACTTTGACCTTTCTTTGCTGGCAAAGACAATGCACATTGTGTGGCAGAGGGAGAGAGACGCTGCGTCCACACCTGCCCGCTCCTAAATGCACGCACAATTCCTTTATGGAAAAAGATACACACCTTTATTTTACACTTCCCGAACGTATCTTTTCTGAGCACCGGCATTAATGAACCGACTTCACACTCGAAAAACTACCTGGGGTAGAAAAGTTATTGATTATTTAACAAACGCTGGGAAATTAGGCAGCGATTTATAGAGGAAAGCCCTTTCGGATATGCACTTTGATAAATTAATACAATATCGTCTGGGCTGGCCATTCAATTGATTTCGAAATTCATTAGCGCGCCGGTAACGGACTGGCGGAGCAACGGAGGCGTCTATGATATAGGGACAGTGTCCAAGATCGGGGTCTCCACTTTGATTTCTATTCATCGCATTGGGCAACGGATATTCCCATTTCTATTCTTTTTTTTATATTCTTGGCCCAGAACTGTGTCTGGCTTTATTGCAGTTTGGAAATAGATGAGCTAACAGCTGGAGAGTGAGTGCGGCACTCGAGCAGATTAGATAGCAAATGGTCGTCGTCGTCCCCTTCTAGGCGGGAGTGGGAGGGTACAATGCATCCAAGGGGGCAATCAGATGCAACAAGTAGGGATTATCCCGGGCTCGAGATGTTTTCGAGTTCCAATGGAAACTATCCGAGCTAAGCAGCACAAAGGTTGGCAATTTGTTGGCTTGACAACCTGAAAAAGAGCTTAAATTATGGACAAATAAAGCAACATTATGAAGAGTTCGTGGATAAACAACAACAACAACAAGCATAGAAAATAGACTGCGATTCGTGTTTAAATCGATTCGATTGGAGACTTTTTGTGTCAATAAAGCACGGCTAACATTTAAGCTCATTTTTCACTAATCCAAATGATGTGACTTTGTCGTTAGAAAAACTATCAGTCACCTTAAAGGCATTTGTTAGTTTTCAATATTGACGTATTGTGGTGTGGTTGGTTTTAAATTTTTGTATAGATAAAAAAAAAAGCTTTACATTAAACTTTCTTCGATTATTATTAATTTAATGTTATAATTATTCATTATATGTATATGCTGTTGAGCCGGCTTGTGGTCAGGGAGGGGGGGTGGAGTATAAACATAAATAAAAAGCTTTTTATTCAGTTTT
>JAEIIL010007879.1:0-38395 GCA_018905715.1 Drosophila lini | reverse complement strand
TCTACCGATAAGGTAAACTAACATAATCCATTATTCTCAATACTTTTCTTTTAATCTTTATAACCAGATACAATTTTAGAAACTGTACAATTAAAACCACCATGTACCATCTCGTCTGGCTTGTATTTTAGTAGTAAGAAACTTTTTTAATAAAATGACTCAAACGCTTGGGCTTTCAGGCCACCAAGCATCGCGTAAAAGCCGTTCTCTGCTACTCCAAAAACGTCTCGAAACTTGTTGAATGACTTCTGGGTTGCCAATCAAGACCTTAAACTTCTATCGCCAAGCGAAATCCGAGATCAGTCAAGCTTCAGGCCAGCTTTTATGGGTTATTGTTTTTTATCAAGAAACATTATCAGGGATTTGCCGGCTGCAAGTTGATAACATAAAAGTAACAGACTCTGCAATAAACATACATACATATATGTAGATGTTACAATTTACTTTAAATTTAGTGGAATGAAAAGAGAGTTTATCAGTGGGTATATCTTTTTATAATATACACCCCTTGAACATTTAGAAATATAAAATAATTATTTAAACAAAAATCTATTCATAGGAAGCTCCACAGCATAGTAAAGCCTAGATTAATGATTCTTAATTGGAACAATAACTTTTTGTTTTTAAAAGCCTTAAAAAGGAGCAATAACACAGATGAAAGCTACTTTTGTAACTATAATTATTATTAGCATTAACAGAGCTTGTAATAACAGGAATGGATCGTAACATCGGTGTAATGGGAAGAGAATGGAGAGAGGCTGTGAAGAGAGTAAAAGCCCAAAGCACGTGCAGATCGTAGGCGGTGAGAGCCTAAGAGAGCCAAACGAGAACTTGGTCGAGGGAATGAATGTCACTCAGCAAGCTCTTTGCTCTCCACCACAGTGGGCCGAAAATCGTATCGAGCAAAAATTCTTGTAAACTATAAAAAAAATATATAAATATTTAAGTTAATGAATACATTTTTTTTTAAATAAAATGGAAAGTGACAGGCCAGATAATAAATAATGTACCAATGTATACCAAACAAACAATTCACGATCATAGGAACCTAGCTACATATATTGCTAAACTACTAAAATGATAAAGAAATAAGGTATTAGTTTATTGATCGTTTCAAATAGAACAATTTCCAAAATTTTCCAGTTGAATATATTATTTGATTTCCGCTCACTGTACCCGGCAGCGACGCCAGCCGTGACGCCAGCCGCGACGTCGGCAGAGGCGGCGACGGCGAGAGCGTTTAACGGTCTGTGCGATCAGTACAAGATCGAAATCGGGCGCCGTTGGATGTTTTCTTCAATGCTGAAGCGCGCCGAACTCGCGTTGTGTGGAAAAGCAGAAAAGCTATAGCTCTCTGGCCGATCGTTGTTGTTTCCGTCGCTGTGCCCTTCTCCGTTCGTTCGATTTTTCGCCTTTTCGTATTATTCGATTTTTTCGGTTTCGGTTCTACAAGTCCCCAAAAATCCCCCCTGCTCCGAAGAAAAAGTCGCGTGTTATCAAAAATGTTTACAAGAAACCTACACATGTTTCATGAATAAAACAAAAAAAGAAAGAAAATATATATATTTGTAAAAAATTGAGTTGCAAAAAAAGTGCTGACGATTTTTAATATCACAAGAAAGAACGAATTTTAATACGTTCCCAACTCGTCTTCGCATTGTCGTTGCTTTCTGGGTGCGTTGTTTTTGTCATGTTTTATTTGTACACGCTTTTTATATTTTATTCACATTCGCATTCATTCGCACACACTCGAAGTGCACAAAATGAAAACTGACGTTTTTTTTGGCGCTTTGTTTCGCGCGGGATAATTGACAAATATAACAAAATTCCACTTCGATCTCTCTCATCTCTCTCTTCCTATTTCTCCCCGAATCCGTTCCTGTCTCCTCCTCCTATGTGTCTGTTTCTGTTACTGTTTCGGGGGCAGTGCATAAAACAAATTGTTGATAAATTGCAGCGGGCGAAATAGAGGAGAAAATAACACATTTTGAGCAGACGCCGCGTCGACTAAACAAAACAGTTTCGGATTTTTTAAGCTAAATCGAGAGATTTTCATTGAAATTTAATTGAAGATTTTTTTATTATAGTTTTATTTTAAAGTTTAATTTGGAGTTGAAGTTGAATTTTGGAATTGTGAATAAAATATACCAGTTTACGGACTAAGTAAGCATTTATAAACATTTTTTTTATAAAATTCGGAAGTTGCTTAAAGGAAACTAAAAGGAGCTAACTATACTTTTATAATACCACAAAACATCATATGAAAGCTAAACATTAAGCAACATTTTATTAATGAAGATGTACTTAAACAACAGTTTCCCAAAATATCAAGAACATTTAGTTTTGCAAATGTAAAGTTTCAAGAAAGTTGCCTTTTAAAAAATTCGATTCTAACAATATTTACAGGAATTTCCTGTTCTTTTCAACTATTAATTTTCAAGAGCTCAAGGTTTTCATAGGAGATTAAATAGGTAACTGCAATTAACAAGTTGTAAATATAATTGCAAGAAAATTAATCAATTAGGAAAGTCTAAAGCATGCTGTAATTTCCTGTTTATTGGATCACAACGTACTTATCTCATTAGTTATGGCAAACATGCAATCATATTTAATTAATAATCCCCATTTACTCTTCTCTTTTACAGACCAAATAAAAGACATAAAAAGGAACCAGACAAAAAAAGGCCAGGGTATTATGAAATTTTAAAGAAATCCCCAAAAAGTCCAACCAACCGCAAAATATGTTTAATACATTAAAATAAAGGAAACGTGTTTCAGGCGAGCAAAAAGTTATATATACGATATATACTTACGTTGAACAAGATTTACATTAAAAATACCCGAAATACATAAACACACAGGCAGAAAGGGGCAAAACGTTCACAAAAAGGTGATAATGATTATTTCCAAGGATCTTTTCATATTTGGCGAACAAATTTTTGCAACAATCATACCAGAAGGTGGAGCCGCAGCGCTAGCAACGCAACAGCAACAACAGCCGGCAATTATAAATACAACAGCAACATCAGCAGCATCAGCAGCAGCAGCAACGACGGCTTCGTTGGTAATAAACTCGACGGGATCGTCAACAGCAGGAGCAGCTGAACAAGTTGTAGAGGAGTCATTAAAAGTCGCAGCAACAACACCAGCAACACAAGCAACACCAGCCAAACAGGAAACAGTTGCAGTTGCTGCTGCCGCTGCCGCTGTCGGTTTTGTTGCTCCTCGCAAGTTGGCTAAAATTCCGAAAATTCCAAAGGAAGCCGAGGAATTGAAAGCCAAGAAAAAGGCAAAGTGCGAAGCGACTCATTACGAAAAAATGCCAATGAATTTGATGATTGTGGAAAGTGTTGAGCCGGTCGATATGGGATCGGACAATGAGAACGACCACGACAACGAGTCCACCACGGAGCAGGTACCGTTGGTGACTGCCAGCCGACGCAATCTGGCCAAAATAGTTGCCGATTGTCGCCTCCAAATCGAATTGGAGCCCGCCCCAGCAGGCGCGGTGACTACTGCAGCACCGCCAATATCAGCAACAGCAGCCACATCGGATGCGGCAGTTGCCACAGTGATTGAGGCAACCAGTGATTCCCCGTCACCGTCGTCATCGTCATCTTCCAGCACCAGCTCCAGCTCTAGCTCCACATCCTCAGAATGTACGCACACTTCACAGACGACGATACCAAGTACGGATAATCTAACGTCATCCAATGGGCTGGCCAATATGGGCAAAAGCATTTTAGTTGATGCCAAAAGGTGAGTTTTCAATCAGCTCTGACCCAATTTCAGTGCAATACTCGTACCTACATAAAGCCGATTTCTATTTCTTTTTTTTTTTTTGGCACTTAATTTTGGCAGGCTGTTCGAAAAGCTCTCTATTCTCAATAAGGTGGGGAAAGTGGAGGTGTAATCCTCGGGCTGTTCGGCTCCCACTGCAATCAAGATTGCAACTTTGTTGATCCTAATGATACCGGTTGCATTCGGTTGGTATTGAGTTGATGCCCGATTTATGCAGTTTGTGCGGGAATTTACTCCCACTCTGCAAAAGCTGAATAGAGAATTAATTAGTCGACAGTGCAGTCGGAAACGTACCCATTTAGTCGCTTAATTGACGGTCTAAATTGAATCCCAATTGAAGTTTAAATAACATTTGTACGAACCTGGATATTTCTGACTTGGGGAATCGATTGAGAAGGGTTTTCAGCTGTTTATTTGGCTTCATTGCTTAAACAATTATTTATTTGTTATTTAGCAAGAGGGCCAACATTTTTCATTAAAAACTCTTAATTTATGTTCATGAAACTCCCATTTAAATATAATTTCATACGCGGTATCGCTTAACCTGGAGTTGTAGTAAACTGCAACATTTTTTCCATCTTAAATGATAGCCCAGCGGCATTGGAAACTTGTTCTCAAACTCGAACTTCCTGGCTGCCTTGGTCATGAGGATTAACCAGAGGTATCAGTCGGTTTGCCGGGGATATAAGTATGGTATATCTGGCAGAGTGCAGCATCTGCTAAAGCCAATCTTCCACACACCAGTTGACATCCTTTGGTCCCCCTCTCTGTTGCCAAAAAAAAAGATAACAAAAACAAAAAAAAAAAAAAAAATGTAAAACAGGTCAAAACTGCAGTGTTATTTGGGTTAAGTTTGCACGGATACATAAAGAACAAGAAGTGATTGCCAAAAAAATAATGTGCGCCTTACTGAAAAATGCATACACTTAAAAAAAAAATAAAATAAAAGCAAAGCCTCACATGAAGAACCGTGTTCTGTTCAAGGAGCAGGTTTTTGGATAGTTTGTGCTCGTTATTGCAGTTTTGTGGCCGCTTCCCTCGATTTTGTTGCTGTTTCTCATTCCCTGATGCATTTAATGGGGGATTATGCACACACACTCAAAGCCCGGTGTCGGTGTTGGTCTTTCCTGTATTAAATGGCTTACTAGTTGTCTGAACTCGCCAGCAGATGTTACATTTTATTCAGTTTTTATTTTTCTGCTCTGAATTTATATAATTAATTAATGCAGTGCTGCTTTTACTTGCCCGGACGTAAAAACATACATATGTACATATGTGGTCTTTTATATATTTATTTTAATATGAAGGATTTTACTCGAATATGCAAACCACCATTTTTGCAGATTATGGTACAATGGTGGCAGTTGTAGTTGGAAGTTTTTAATGGCATGTTTCGAGAGAATTAATCTTTTTAAAAAGTCGGAAATTGGTAACTTTTCGTTTGCCAATTTTCATTCCGCTATATGCTTTCCACGAATAAATTGGTTTTACGA
Organism: Drosophila lini; assembly: GCA_018905715.1. Lineage (NCBI taxonomy): Eukaryota > Metazoa > Arthropoda > Insecta > Diptera > Drosophilidae > Drosophila > Drosophila lini. The sequence continues at coordinate 33,101 of JAEIIL010007879.1, read as the reverse complement.
AAAATGTGTAGTTTGGTCACTGGTAAAAGCGAACTGAAAATTGTTGTTCTGTGAAATAAATTCTTCCTTTTGTTTAGTAGTAGTTTTTCCATTTAAAAGCTAACTAGAAAGGAAATTACTTGACTAATTGCATAATTTCCCTACTAATTGAAATTGAATTTATTTTCTTTGTTGGCCCACCGCAAAATGAGAGGAATTACAAATTCTGAATGAATCATTGATGGAAGTCCCTTTGCAACATGTTGCTGCCGCTGCCGTGTTCGTATTTATTTTATTTTTCTCTTTTTCGCTGATGCCAAATCGAGCATCAATTCCATCTTCTGCCGTTGTTACTGTTGCTGTTGCTGCTGCAACAAAAACTGGGTCAACTGCGAACCAATTTTCAGGCAAAATTGCGACAACGACAGCGGCGGCAACGGCAAACACACAATAATAATCACAAGAGCAGCAGCGAAATAAATAAAACGTGCCACAAGATAAAGGCAAACAACCAGAAAAGATGCTAAAAATGCATTTAAATTGCTCTTCGGCTGAGAGGAGCCTGCAAGCACATAAAAAAAAATTAAAGGAAAAATAAAGACAGAACTCGGATTTAAATTCTTAAACAGTGAGTGCAAGAAATCGCCGACATTGAGTGCACTCTAAATCGCATAATAATTGAAAAATTTACGTTTAATGCACATAATGAAGCCTGCACTCGACGGCATCGGACCGACCCAACAATGTTCTCATTGTAATTTAATTTACTTAATTTGCCAACACATAATTGAGACTTGTGCGAACTCGATCTCAGCATTAACCCAAAGTCTGTCCGTCAGACGACGGCGACAGGCGGAGTGACAAACGAATTAAAATAAATAATTGAAACTGCTGGCCAACTCACAGTTGGAGTCGGAGTCGGGGAAGGAAAAACCACCCGCTTTGCCTTTTTCCCAAGAATTGCAAAAGATCGTAGAGCTCTTAGCAAATGGAAATGATTATGGTATTTCTTGATTTTTCACAGCGTATTTGCATTATAGCCAGGCTTTAATTGAGCCAAAAGGGCAGGCCAAAGCAATTGGGCAATGGATTTAAGTTAATTGCAGTTTACCCCCAAATAAGCAAAAGGGAAACAAATTCTGTTTGGTAATTATTTAGTGGGTAAAATTAAAGTTTTTTTTAGATTTTTTAATGGTTAATTATTATATTGTGTTAATCTACTGTCAACCATCACTAATTAACATAATTGTATACAATTTTGACACAAGAATATAAATATAAATTTGTTTATACGCTAATATTATTTACTGCTAAAATGTAGGCCTTTGTATTTGTAATTTTAAAAGCCCTTGTAATTTTATTCTCAACATTTGAGGCTTCTTCAACAAACCATCTGTGGCTATAGAGTTTATGCCCAACTTATTTTTGTTTATAACATTTTAAGAAAACTTCAGAGCATAAGAAAAACCAAAACTTTTGAAAATGAAAATTCCATTTACATTTTGGAGTCAAGAAATTCCAAACCAATTGATGGTTTTCTTCGATTCAAGTTTGTTGAACTTTTTCCGAGTTGTGGTAAGGGAGGGGGAGGAATATCAAAGCACAAACAATGCATTTTTGTTCCCCATTCCTTTCCTCAAACAAATTTTTTTGGCTCATGTTGCTGGAGGCGTCTTTTATTGGAAAATACTTTTTAGGAAATTAAGCACAAGCTGAGCTAAAACAAACAAATCCTAGCTAGGAAGACTCCAAGTTGCTAGTATTGTTTTGAACTCAAAACAATCAGCCATAAAACCATAATAGAGCGATAAAACTGAAGGGAAGGGGAGCCCTAAGAGTCAGAGTTCAAGAGTGGTATCAAGTTCAATTGTGTAACACAAAGTTTGTAATACACAAAAGAACTATAAAATCGTCATTTATATTATTTATTTTTCTTCAAGAAATAAAGTGAAATAAAATTAGCAGCTCAATTATGTTAGTCATACATAATTGAGCTGCTAATTTTGTTTCACTTTATTTAATCTTATTTAGATCCTTATTTTTGTCAAGTAGAAAACTTTCCAGGACCCAATTTGTTGCAAAGTTTCTAAGTGACCTAGGCAACGCAACGAAAAGTTTCCTTAGTGTAATATTCCGGTTATTAAGCTCGTATGTAGGTCAAGTTTTAATATGATAACACACACTCTCATATGGGTGCTGGGTGAAATCCAAAGGCGTGCCAAATTCAGGCAACTCGAAATGGCGCATTTGCTAAATTTGGGTTCGTTTTAATTCGATTTCATAGAACACACGCTGGATGGGGAGAGTTGGGTTTTAGCGTTGGTTTTCTAGGTAGACAAAAAGGATAGAGGACTAGGCAAAGCAATAGATGAGAATAGATTTGATTTCTTTATATAAAAAGGGGTGCAGCTGGCTGGCTTTCAAAACAACGTTTAACAAAGGTTTTCGCGCGAAAGGCTTCGATGTTGTATTTTGGAGGAGCTTCGCTGCTTTTTGCTTCCTTTCGTATTGTTCTATTTTAATGTTAAACATAATATTGAATAGTTTTGTTCCTTGCGCATTTGCCTGCCTTTGTATTCAACTTTATTTTTTTTTTATTAGAAATCCTTTATTAAATAAACTCACAGATAGTAATTCAAAATGAAAAATAATTGAATGAACAGGATAAATTGCTGATCAAGAATATATGATTTATATGATTTATGGGGTCGGAAACGACTTCTTTGTTGTGTTTCAAGCTTCTGACTAAAATTATAATACCCGGCAAGGGTATAAAAATTGAATAATAACCGTATTTAATAAAGTTTACATACATACATACCCTGCATTACATTTGTCAGATGAAAAGTCTTGCTGTTTTTTTTTTTTGGCGTTAAAAATAAGAGGTTTCTTTACTTTTTTATTCATTGATAAATACATATGTATATAAAATTAAAATAATAAACGAAGTAATATATGAAGGAATAAAATATACCCTACAATAAGACAATGCCAGCCTTAAAATAATGAAGATACTTATATGATTTAAGAAAATATTTATCTCCAGCGTTCTGGCTGAACTTACTTTTGAGTAAGAGGGCACCTTTTGCCATGTGGGCGCCCATCTGCATCTCGTTCCGAGTTGTGATCTAGAAAATCTCACAACAAGGCGTGACAAAACAAATTGCCAGACGACCGAAACAGGAAAAAGCATTGCGCAATGCATTGCAAAAAAATAGAAAAAAAAACAACAGAGTAAATAAGGCAGAAAAATTGCAATTTATTATAATTTAATCTAGAATAGAAAATTAAATAGAGCCGGAGGAGCTGGCTGGGTGCCTCTGTTCGTCGGCTGAGTTCAGTTCTGCTCGGATCGCTGCATACATTGTGAATTGTGTGCCCTGTTTGGCTTTTATCTACCGTTAGTGTGCAGTGTCAATAACACACAGATACGGGAAACGGGGCGATGGAGAGACCCCCATCAGGGCGGGAGACACGTGTGCGAGGGCGTTGATGACTGACGACAGGGAGTTTAAGGGGGACTGGGCAATGGCAATGGCTGGCAGTTCGAGGTGGGAGTGAGAGAGGGAAAAGGAGGAGCAGCCGGGGAGCGGTTGCAGCCGCTGCAATGGAGGCCAACGTCGGCGTCGCGCTGTGACAACTGTCACTGTCACAGTCACAGTCACTGAAACCGAAGACCAACGGCGGCGACAGCCCGGCACCGTGGAGCTGCATGACCAAAGTCATAAAAATCTAATAAAAGGCGGTACAAAGTTTGCGAAAAAATAACCATATGTCCATTACTTAGAGAAACTAAACTTCTGTTAAAGCCTTTTTGATATATTTCAAACACAAACGAGTTTCGTTATTTAAATTAGTTAAAAGTTTAGTAATCAAATTTACTCTTTTTTAGGATCTTTGAAGTTTACTATATTAATTTCGTGATAAATTTCCTAAACTCTGTCCTCACTTTTAAAAGGATTTCTGCCCACTGTGCAGATTACAATGTCTCTGTGGTTGGAAGTTGCATATGTATGTCTATTTCCATTGTTGCTGTTGTTCTCGCTTAGCGAACGAATAAAAATTAATTCAAAAATAAATTATTGTCATTGCCATTGTTGCAGATTGTTGTTGTTGTTGTTGTTGTTGTCTGTGCGGTACCCGAGCCCGTGCCTCTGCTGCAAGTTATTAGTTTAAATTGCGGTTGCAGCAGTAAGCAGTAAGCAGCAGCTGTCAGCCGGAGTCTCTTTTTTTTTCTGGCGGCTTATTATTATTATTGCCGGCTTTGGAGAGCTCAAATTGTAGCTGTGCTTGTTGTTGGTCGAGTGCATTCACTTCTATTGCAAAGATTTGGTGACCTTTACAAGTTCATGCCGAATGAACGTTCTTGAACCCGCGCCAGCCTCATGAGTACTGCCCATTTCGTTAGTTTATGAATTGTTTACAGCTGTTTACTTGTTATATATTCTCCGCTGAGTCGTAAAATTCTCTATGGAGTATGCACACTGGGAACTACTGCTTTATTTAAATTAATTTGTTGAAATAAACTGTAACTTTGGATCACAATTCAATTGTACCACGGGGCGTATGATTATTTTGATGATTTTTGTTTTTCTGTTTTAATTTATCTATTTGTGCAAAAATAGTAATTATAATTGCGTAACGTAATTATAATTGCCATTAAATTTTTTTTAAATATGTTCATATGTTTATCCTTTTTAAAGTGCTGATGCATACACATGTATACGCGCGTTTAATTGGTTTTACAATTATTTTATATTAATATTTATTTATCTCTGATTATAAACATAATTGAGAGATTTGCTTTTTTAATATATAATTATGATTTTTAAAGCTGTAAAGTGCGACTTTGCTTTTGAATATTTATTAACGACAACACACGGTTTTTTTTTTTGTTTTTGTAAAAAATTGTAATACTTTGTTGAAAACTAAACTAATCATTTGCATATTGTCTTAAAACCCATAAAAATCCATTTAAACTTTATTGGCGCCCGGGACCATTTGTTAATTACTGGACACACCGAAGCATGAATACTGCCAACTGTTGCATAACACGCACGTAAAACATTTCGTCTAACTATCCTTTTGGGCCAGCAGCTGACCGGCATTAAATCATAAAAAATTGCAAATATAAATCCGCCACCGTAATAAAATGCCAAATGCATTTAGCCAGACGCCGAGCCATAAAACAAATTGCTTTGACTCACTTTTTTTTCGCCAGTTTGCTTTGAATTCGTTTTTGTGTAATGACATTAGGCCAGAATGAGTAAAAGAAACAGAAGAGAAAAAAAAATCTTGGGCAAGAGAATTGCTTTTAAGGCGACTTAACATCAAATCCCAGAGTTTATGAGTTGCATTTATTTGTTATTTTGCCATAGAAAAGATGCAGTTTTTAAAACAAACAATATGTTTAAAAATTAAACATTTATGTTATTATTTATTTGCTCATCTTTTTTGCTTAAAGCTTAATGTTTTTTTTAGGCTACCATAATTGAAAAAAATGAATTTTGGAAAATGAGAAATAGAATGCAACTATGTACTTTGGTTTTAAAATTGCACAGTTTTAATTTTAAAATTTCTTTAGTGCCTATATTCATTAAATAATAAAACAATTCATAAGGAAATGCTTGTCTTAGGTATTTTTTATTCAATACAGTTTCAGTAAAGGCTAAAAATAGCGTGTTTTACCCATTTCCCTTATTGGCATCGCGTGATATGACTAAACTTCTGTCAGAACTTTTGGCCTTATAATGGAAGGAAAGCAAAAAGCAACTCCAACCGCCTCCCTTCCCCCGTTCTTTCACACAGTCATTCAGTCTCTTGTTCTTTTAAATTCCCATCTGCGATCCGCGTTGCCATGGGGGCTCCGGTGCCCCATAGAGGATTTCGTGAAACCCATAGACCTACATTTTAAACAAATTGCCCACTTGGTCGTCTCTCTCTTTCACTCGCCCGTTGCGTGTGCGCGATGCGATCAAGAATTTCCGAATTTCTCGGGTTCTTTCGCTTTTCAGCCGTTTGGAGTCTTTCTTTTATTTTCGGTGGTTGGGTTCACTTCCAAGAAGCGACTGCATTAAAGCCAGCCAGAGGAAGAGCCGCAATGATAATCAACTTAATGATGATGAAGCAGAAGAAGCCAAGAGTCAGTCAGTCAGTCAGTCAGTCAGTCAGTCAGTCTGTTAGTCAGTCAGTGTGTCTCCTTCTTTCTGGTATTCTTCTGAAGCCACCATCCTTCCATTGCCAACCACTTCTTCTAATCGCATTTTCTTGTTTCTGCAGCATCATCAGTTTTACGTTTGAATACCCTTGCTGGGAGTATTATATGTAGATTATGGAAAATGTAACACAGATGACGTCATAACATTTTATTTGAACTTAACTTCCGATGACATTTTTATTATTTATTATTTATGTTTTTAAAATGTAAATATCACTTAAAAGTACTTACGTTTAAATGAAAATGGAAAGTTCTTTTTTAAATTTAAATTTTATGAATAATTTATTTCTGTATAGTAAATCGGCTTACCAGTTCTCAAAACAATCCAACAACTATTATTATTTCTAGACTATTGTAACTGACTCTCTAGGACTCTCCGGATGAAGCTGCCGAAAAGTAGGCAACAATTTAGAGAGAGCTTTCCTGGCTATCTCAGTTTTTTTAATTTATCGTAAGGGTATTTGGGAAATCGTTATTAGATTTTTGACATTGTTCTTTTTATTGTTACTGTTGCTGCGTCATCACAACAACAAAAACAACAACAAATTTAACTGCCGCAGAGTTGTGAAGATCGTGCGTAGTTTGTCTCGCTCTCTCCCTCTCTCTAGTTGGCTCTGTCCCCCTTCCGCTTGCGGCAGTGGGTCTTCACTTTCGCCAATTCTGAGCTCCACTTGCAGGTTCAATGGCCGGCGAGTCTCTGCCGCTGCCGCAGTCGCTGCCTTTGCCGGCGTCGCCAACGAGCGCCATTCGCACGTTTATGGCGTCGACGCCGCCGCTGCTGCTGCTTTGTCTTCCTCTTCTTCTGCTTGTGCGTTTTTGTTGTTGTTTTACGTTTCTCGCGTCTTTTCTCGTCATCGTCATTTGCTTGTTTGTTGTTTGTTTGTTTGCTTTTCGCCTTCGCTTTGCATTGCAATTTGTGGCCTGTGTGTTTATGTTGGTGCATTTCATATCGTTTCATTCTATTTCATCCTCCTCTTCCTCCTTCTCCTCGCTGTCTGCCATTTGTGCTTATTCATCGCCCGTGCTATATTGTTCTTATTCTTATTCGGTCGATCAGTTGGCCAGGTTATATGCAATTATTCTTGGCTTTTTATTGACATCAGACGCGGTCCCAGAGTCACCCACGATCTGGAGGATAGTAAATATCGGATTTTTCTGTGGGTACTATTGAGTTTGGTAGCTCAACAGCTGAAAACTAGTTTGTTTTTATATTCTTTAAAGTAGTACAATTATGCTCTATATTTTCTTTTTTTTTTAATATTATAAGTTCAATCATTTTTACTTTTTTGTAAAAAAAGGAAAACAAATAAAATTATTAAAAAGATAATTTTATATTTCTTAAATTTCGCAAAAGTTGTACATCAAACAAGCATAAAATAACATTTAATACATTCATATTAAAGTACACACTTTGACCCCGTCTCCCTTAACCACAATAATGGGAGCTTACTTCCGTCAAAGGTTTACATTTTGCAGTCCAATTAGTTAGCGTTGAACTTTCCCAACTACGCCCAAAAATACACGTTAAGCTGTACCGAGGGAAAGAGTTGAAAATGTGATTTGATATTTAGCGTAAATGGGAGAAAAAAACGAGAGCTCCACTAAACGTAATAACAGGAATTAAAATCATATTTGGAACGTAATAAAACCAAGCCCACGAGAACCTCTGCTGAAAATCCGAACCCTCATGTATTGTTGTTGATAAGCTTTGGCATAAATCCGCATTAACCCGCTGGATAACTCTGGAAATTAATTTTAACTCAATGATGATGTTTGTAACAATGGCTATTATATTAAGATATGTGTATGCTAAACAAATACTAAAAAAGCTAAAAAAAAACAAAAAAAAAAAAAATCGAAATGAAAGTTTGCAGATCAAAGATTGACAAACAAAGTTCAACGCTCACTTAATTGGTTTGTCTGACAACCGAAATTGGCTGAAATTAGATTGGGATTCTGTGCTGTCATAAATATAGCGAGGGTACATTTTTTGACAGGTGCAAGGCCAGTCGGGAAAAATTTCACATTGAATATTGTATTTTGTTTGGGATGAACGGCTAAAGAGACACGTCCAGGCGTATGCAGATAATTTTGTGCACAATGTTGCAGATACTTTAGACTTTTCTCCGCCTTTCGCCGGTTTGCATTGTTTACGACATTTCGCTGCATCATTTTCCGCAGTCAAAGACATTTTTGTGTCGACTTTTTCCTTGGTTTTCTTCAGTTTCACTCAGTTTTCTTTTCCCCATCTCCGTGCTAAGGTGTGGGTCGCATTCGCTGAAACGCATTCACGCATATGAGGGTGATTATCACTGTCTGCCCCCAATGCCCGCTCTGGGTTCTTACTACTCTCCTCAACCACCATATTGGCTAATTAAATTTTAATAATTTCCATTAAGAGCAGATTAAATATGTTTTAAATATTTTGTAATAATAAAATGAGATGTAATCCCACATATTTTATAGCAATAGATGAATTGAAAACATTTAAGTTGAATCCTTATTTAAATTGCCTCAATGAAAAAAATTGAATAAAGGATTTTTCACTACATTCTACGCTTTAGCTTATTTTGCTGTTTATTTCCCTTTCCAGCAAAGCCAACAATAAAAATTCAACGAAAATCGAACTAAACCGCACACTAAATATTTGCACAACTAATTCACACAAAGGGCTCTGTTTTTGTTTCATCTGTATCTATATCTTGACTATTTAACTGTTCAATGTGATGATGCAACTGCCGCTGTGTTGCGAGGGCCAAACAAAAAGATTCAAGCTGAGTCTGAGGCTCAGACAGACAAGTGTCGATTGGCATTCTCAGGTGATTGCCCTGACCCAATTGCAGTGACACTTTCAGCTAATAAATTGCATCCAGTATTTTCTTTCACTTTGCGGCTGCTTTCTTGTGGCATTTTTTTTCGCAATGCAATTTCAACAGCATTTTTATAATTTTTACATAGTTCATAAAGTTTCTTGAGGCCCCCAGAGAGAAAGTGCGTGAGGCAGAGAGCAGGAAAGCAAAGAAAGAAATACACTAGAAACTGTGTCAATTAATATGCTAAATTATACACATCTCCAAGATCCACAGAGCGAGGAGTGCTGGGGGAGACGCCCCAGATGGATGCCAATCAATTGGCAACTAGGAAGCATAATTCCCAGCTCAGCTAATTACCACACAATGACGTGAAAGTTCGTGAAACCGCAGCCATAGACGAGGCCCAGGCCCAGGCCGAAAGAAGAAAGCGCTTTCTTGTTTCATTTGCCATATATCTTGCTTGAAAAGTCACGACACAGCCGGCCAGCATTTCATCTGCGTTTTGAATCTTTATTGCAACTTGAACCAGCGGACTGCGACTGCGACTCGCGCTCGAAAACACTCACTTTGCTCGCTGGCTGTGCCCGACTGCCGGGCAAACAAAAAGCGAACACATGTCGTATGCGCGATATTTGCTTCCTGCCCGAAAGTGGCATCAGATAAATGCACCACCACCCCCACGCCTCTTTACACACCACCGCCACCCCACTCGAACTCGAGTGCACAGCAACAAGTGCCACTTGACTCGACTTGGCTTCGTTTGCCTCCTTTTGTTGCCGCGTTTGTTGCAATTCCCTCTTTCTTGTTGGCCGCCTCGAAATGGTTTTGACCCCACATTTCAATTACGCCGCTTTGGAGCCTTATGTAACGTGGCTCCCGGGTTATTCAGAAGACCATTTGGGGTTGTATGAGAGACTTTTAGTGTGTCTTTTTGAGTGCGCCAATGGTTGGGTCTTTGCAAGTTACTTTGGTGTACCTTTCGACTCGCTACGAGGAGATGGAAAATCAATTATGTACTCAAAAATTCTTATTTATACTTTACCGAGTGTTACAGAAACGATTTATAAAGGAGTCGTCATCATAAATAAAATGCACACTTTAAACAGTCAACGCTGAGTAAATCGAAAATTCTCATTATGACTTTATTAAATGTTTAAAAAAAGTTCCATTAAAGGAGTCATGAAAGCTGACATAAAATGTTCTCAAAGGGATTGGGAAAATAACTGACATGATATTAAAAAAGAGTGCCTTTTACAGTCAACTACCAATGCTGGTTATTGGCCTGATAGTTTGCTTTCATTTTCAGTTAAATGATAAAATGAATTTACTTCCATTTTGTACACTCTTCTTTTGGCTCTTAAGTAAAGCTCTAGGCTTCCATTCAAGTGAATTGTAAATCCTTTGTACTTGCAGGATTACGTTGAGGCTGGCCAATAACTTTTTGTTTAATGTTGCCACCAAAGTTGGTCAACTCTGAAAGTAGTTTGGTTCAGTTTAGGTTCTGCTTTCTATCGCGATCACTTCTCCGCTCTCTGCCACCACCTTTCCAATTCAATTAAACGACGAGGAAAATAAATAAATAACCAAGAAGTAGAGACACCCACACGACACCCAAAGCGGGAAGGAGAGAACTTCGGAAACTGGTCTTCGCGCGAACACTTGATATAAATATGCATGATATGCATGCATAAATTACGTATACGACATGTTGTTCTGCCGGCAGTTAGTTAACCACTCTCTTTCGCCTGACCTGCATTTCCTCGAGCCGCGATTCCAGTCGCTGCTTGAAAAGAATAAAAATATCAGCTTCTATGCCAAAAAGCCTTGGCACATTTGTTAAAACTGCAAAACAAGAATCGGGAACAAATGTTTAACGAATTTGAATAGTTGCCCCTTCAGAGCAGAAGGCCACAAATTAAGCCAGCAATAAATAAAAAATCAAAAGAAATGACCAAATAAAAAAAGTCGAATAAAATTTCGTCAAAGAAGACCCGCAGCAGAAACACACACAAATAAAAAAAATGCTGCCAAAAGAATTGGGTCAGTAACACGCCAAAAAAAAAAATAAAGAAAGAAACACAAGTCGAAGAAGAGGAGTCCGGAGGAAGAGAGGATAAAGCAGAAGGGGAAGGAGCAGGCACACAAAGAAAGAAGCAGGGAACAGCTAAGACTGAAGAGAAAAACCAAGCACGCAAATAAAAAGTCAATTGAGCGTGGTCATAGCAACAAAAACAAAAGAAGAAATCGAGGAAGAAGGCATTAGTGAAGGTTGAAGAATTTAAAATACCTAGTACTATTGCATCGTAGAAAAGAAAATATTTATTTTAATTAATTATTATTAATATTATATTAATATATAGATGATTTGTATTTGATTTTTTTTCAATAATAATTTTAGGAAAAAGTACAGTGTATAAAATTTGTTAAATCAATTCGCAATAAGTATGAATAATAATATTGTACTTGAAACAAATTTAAAGCGTATAACTCAAATTCTATCATTAAATTGAATTTCCGTAATATACTTTTCAAGTACAGGGTATCTTAAAAACAATAGCAGTGTCGCGACAATCTGACAAAAAAAAAAACAACGTCCGGATTTTTTGTCAAATGTTTTTGGGAAGTTCAATAAAGGCACTGCTAAAAAACTACGAAATTCGGCAACAAATTTAAATTAAAACAGAACATCAAATAAATTGCGCAAATTCGGTGACCCAATTCTTCCAAATGACTTTGTTTTCTATTCATCTATTTATATTGAAATTATGAAGGCAGCACACACACATAACACACACATATACAATCGCAACGGAGGGGCCAGAATAAAAGCAGGCAAAACAAAAGCCAAGTCAACGAACTCTTCGAGCCCTTCCGATAAACGATATACAAACAAACAGCAGCAACAGCAACGGCGATCATCTGTTTTATTTGGCAACTTGTTTAATATCGGTCAATGTATTCACAAATACAATGGGCCAAAAAGCCACCAACAATATCACCCATATTAAATGTGACAAATACAACAAAAACGAGATAAGAATTTCAAAAATGTTTCTTTTGATTGCGTGCTCCCCGTATACGCACACACTTATGGATCGTGCTGTATGCAATGCCAAACTTTCACGTAATTTGTGCGTTGTTATCCCCCTTTCCTCCCCCCTTTCTCTCTCTCTTACTGTTTGCGTGTGTGTGAATTATATTATTTTGTTGCTGTTGCTGTGTTGTTTTATTTTGGCGTCTGTTTTGCTTGTTGTAAAAGTCAATAACCTTTTCGCGTATTCAAGAAGCCAGTTCCAGTTCCTCGAGGAGAGTTCCCCAAGAAAGCGACGACGCCAAGCCGAGAAGAAAAAAAAACAAATATACATATGTATATATATATGTATGTATTGTATATATGAAAGAAACAAAATAAAAACACGAACAAATTCAGATTTAGTTTTTTTTTTTGTCTTCTTGTTGGCGGTGGCCTTAATCAAGAGCCAAAGAAATGGCATCATAGCCGTGGGTTAGGTAAATTGTTAGCCGGTTACTTGGTCAGTAAGTTGGCTGGCTTTCTTGGCCCCGAAAATGGAGGAGGTCAGTTGGGGTTAATTACGTAAATTATGTTAGTTTGGCGGAAACTTTCGGGGAAGTTTGCCCGGACTTAATGGGTTGAGGGATGGCTTTTCGAAAGTTTGGAGAGAAAGATGATAATTAAGGGATTAAATCGAATTTCAAGGGGTGTTTCCTCTGTCAAATAGTAAGAAAATTTAGGCAGAATTTCAAACTATTCAAGCAAAGAAAGTCAAATATCAATTATTAATTTAAATTTGTATGCAAAACTATTTTCAAATAAATTGACTTCATTATTTATTTGATTGATTTGGTAAATTCATTTTTTCATGTTTTGCAAGTGGTTTGTTCATTAAACTGAGCTATGCAGCTTAATCTTATCAATCAATCCATGTCCTTGTCTTACAGCCTTAATGGAAGCAAAAAGCCTGAAATGCAATTAGCAAGTTCTTTGGCCGACAGTTTCCAAACGAACTATTTTGATTCTCAAGGAAATCAAATTTTCCCTTAGGCCAAGTTTAAATTACACACCCAATGGTGGTGTCAACTTGGTCTACGTGATCTTTGGCACACGGACAAACTTCCCCCGAGTGTCGCTCTTGAAATTGAAAGGAAAGTTTACCACAACTCATTTTGTTTCTCTGCATGCATTGTCTAATTGGGACTTTAAGTTTAATTGGGAATTGTGTCATGCGAAAACTGAACCAAACATATACATATGTAGTTTACTAGCTTAAAAACTGAGAATCTTTATATTCGCAGCTTCAAGCGGGAAGTGGGAGCAGAGAACAGTTTCTCTGCAGAAGTCTTTCGAATTTGTTGCACATTTTTGTTTTGGAAAGTTTGCGGGATGTCGGAGTTTCTGGTTTTTGTTTTGGCATCTACGTCAATCGAGCGTTTCACGAGCGAAAGTATTTGACTTTATTGTAAATCCAAATAGGAAAACAAAGCAGCTAACTGAGATGGCAAAATGAAATTCAGCATTTAAATATATTAATCAATGTTTTAAAGTTGGTTGAAAATACATATAAAGCAAGCGGTCTGAAATGCATTTTGAAAATTCAAATAATTGATTTAAGTATTTAATACTTTAAAAAGTTTAATCGAAACTACTCAAATTAATTCATAAATTTAGAGATGCTTCCCCTTACTCTTTCATATTATTCATTTTTATTAGTTTGTAACAAAAAAAAAAAAGAAAAAAAAAAAAAAAAAATTAAATTAGTTTTCGAATTACTGCAAAGTTTGCTTTAATTTAATTTGTATTTAATTATGGTGTTTGATCTGGGCTTATCTCAATATTCTATAAAAAATAATGTTAACAAAAATGTTTGATTGCTTTAAAAATATGACAAATTTAATTTCGTTTTATTTTATTTTATCTCCAATATATTGCTATTCTCTTGTGCATACATTCGTGTTTATATTTAATATACATATGCATACATTTTCGTTAGTAACTTGCTTAAAAATACAGGAAAATATTTGTTGTTTATTTTTTGACACAAAAAAATTATTTCAGTTGTTTGTTTTTGCGTTGGGTTAAAAAGTCCGTATGCTGGCTTGCCGGCTATCAGACCCGGACATTGGCTATTGTAATGAGCTTGGCCACCGCTGGAAGCGCTTGTAAAGTAAAATGTATTCATCAGATACACTGCATGCAAAGTATCTCAGCCTGTGCGAGTGCGTGTGAGTATCTGTGCTTGTGCGCTGGCTTTGTTTGGCACTGTTGTTTTTGTTGTTGTCGCTCTCCTCTGACGCTGACTGACTGCATTGACCCCCACTTGGGCCCCCGTATCTCTCGCTACCGCTCCCGCTGCCGCGCTCCCTCTAGGCGTTCTTGTCTCTTGCCCGTTGTTGCCAGTGGCCGGCTCTCCCGCTCGCACTCACGCACCGAGTGCGGTTCAATGCACTCGCCGCCGCCTCGGACTCTCTATTTACTTTCGGCGCCTACCAGAGTCGATCCACAGAAATTTACATTTCTGTATAATTTGTAAATTAAAATGTTGCTCTTCGAATAATTTGATTTGACGATGCTGCCTCTGCCGGGATGTCTTCCCTCTGCCGCAGTCCCCAGTCCCGAGATCCCGAAATAGATGTTATAACTATAACGGCCTTATCTACGGTCTATTCGGATGATGGCCAAGGGAAAATATTTAAATAAATTTGATAGGTACACAAACAGAACGGAGAAGAATCCCCCATGCAAGAGGCTATTGACTCCGGGTCCGTTTTGCTTGTGCCCTATCCGTGTCCGTATCTGTGTGCCGTGCCTATGTGTAGCAGCGTTTTGTATCTGTGTGTGTGGCAGTGGGAGTAAAGTCGAAGCATTGACCGAGAGTAGTCTCCAGGGAAAAAGAAAGCAAGCGAGAGAAGTCTAGAGTTTTCCAACTTCAAGTAATAATTTTCCTTGAGTTAAGATTAATTAAGCATTCTAAATAGTAACGAGATAGTTAATCACATTAAATAGTTCCCAAAATTAGCACAGATTCTGAAAAGGAATTTATTTTTTCCAAGTATGTAAGTTTGAATTCATTTTAAAATTTTAAAATTTATTTAAATAACTTAAAACCTATAAGCTCTCAGTCTCCACAAGTGCTGGGTATCAGCGAAGAATACGCACTGCTCCAGGGCTTCGGAATTCTCGGCTGCCTTCCGCACAACTCGCTCTCTTTTCGGGCCCTGAGTGTGAGTGCAAAGTGAGTGATAATGCGACCGCCACACATGTGATATCGGCGATAACAGTTGACAGTGAGACTGCGACTGCGACTGCGGCAGAGACTGAGACTGAGACTGAGGCCTCAGTAACTGTATTGTATTGCCATATATTCTCAGGGAAATAAAAAGAGGGGGAAAAATCAGGGAACTTTTGTCGCACTGATATTACTTTTGCCAGGCCTTTGGGGTACATTGACTTTAAATGTGTTTTGTTTTCATTTACATGAACAACAACAAAAGGTTTGTGCAGTGCCATTCATAATAATAATAAAGAGACAGCCAAGATACATAGGCCTTCATTTGGGCAATAAAGTTAAAATTTCATTCTGGGAAAACGATAGTTTAAGTTAAGTTAAGTTTAATTGAAGCCAATATTTATGTTTGATTTACTTTCGAATTTGTAATTCAATGCAAAGCCAATGCAAATTCATAAGTAAATCAAACATAAATATTGCATTGGCTTTATTTCAAAGAATAAAGAGATATGCATATTTGGTTATTGATTTGCTTTTAATATATTCAAATTAAAAGTTATATTTGTGTATTTATTGAGGTGAACAAGCTGGCTAAAACGATGGCGTATTAATTGAATTGAGTTCTGCATATATTGGCTTTCATTTATATACAACCACATTTATTGCTTGAGATTAAGTGATTTTTTTTAGTTGGACTTTAAAGGATATTTATTACTTTAATTGCTTCAAGTAAATGCACTTGGTATTTATGTACTTTAAGTGATTTTCTTATCTCTTGTCTCCTTGCAGTAGCTCGCCGGCCTCCTTGTCTTACCACTTTGAGCGAAATTCAGTTGACAGGCAGAAGCAGCATCACAACACCAACATTTGCAACTCCCATCCAAATCACCACCCACAGCAGCAGCACACATTGCAACTGACTTTTCAGAACCTGAACGTTTTGCACAACGAGAGGCAAATACTTTCCGATGTGAGTGGATTTGTCAGGTAACAAGATCAGCCAGCTTAAAGTAAATAAACACAACACCGCACAAAGTGCACGCAATAAATGTAAGAAGGCAGTGCTGCCAATTTAAGTGGCATTCCATAAATTTAATTTAAAAAAATGTAATAAAAAATATATTTCCTTAAGTATAAGAAATAGTTGGCAGCACTGACAACAAGCAAAAGTGTGAAATTTTCTATAATTATTTATATGTTTCCTCCTCCTTCTGATGATGCAGTCCCTGCGAGGTCTTGGCCATTATGGGACCCTCGGGCAGTGGCAAGACCACTCTGTTGGACTGCCTCAGTGGCCAGCGGCACATTGACAGCGGCAGCGTCTTCCTCAACCGCGAACCTCTGACCAAGAAGTGGCGCCGAAGGATCGGCTATGTGCTGCAGGAGGAAATCTTCTTTCCTCAATTGACGCTGCGCGAAACCGTGGTCTACACGGCGCTCCTGCGACTGCCTGAGTCGATGCCGCGATCGGAAAAGATGCGCAAGGTGGATCACATCCTGGAGGCCCTCGAGCTGGGCTGCTGTCAGCAAACCAAGTTCGGGGACTACCTCAACCGGGGTCTGTCCGGCGGAGAGAAAAAGCGGGCTAACATAGCCTGCGAGCTGCTCACAAATCCTTTGCTCATGCTCTTGGATGTAAGTAGTTGTGACAATGTATTCCTCTGAAAGTTTATTTAAAAGTTTATGTGACAGGAGCCCACTTCCGGCCTGGACAGCCACTCGGCCATTTCGCTGATGAAGGTGCTCAAGCGCTACGCCCAGTTGGAGCAGAAAACGATCGTGATCAGTGTCCACCAGCCCTCGTCGCAGATGTTCCACATGTTTGACAAGCTGCTGCTGCTCCACCAAGGAAGAACCGCCTACTTTGGGGATGTGCACAATATATATCGACATTTTGAGGACATCGGGGTGACCATCAAGCCGCACTACAATCCCGCCGATTTTGTGTGTAAGTAAGGCTTGGATAAGCAAAGGTTTAACTTTTGACTTGGAAAATACAATTAGAAGGAAGTCTCCTGCCTAAAAGTATGCCATAAAACATAAAGTCGTGCCACTTTTAAATGCAACTAAAAATACACGAATTAAGTTGATTGTTTTCTGCCCTTTGAAGATGTATCATGTCAAAGTTAAGAAACTCTAATTAGCAACAAACTTTAAAGTTCGAGTTCCATGTAGTTCAATGCAATTTAAGAAATTCATCAGCCGCCAATCTGCTCTTATTTTCCAGTGGAGCAACTCAAGTCACATCCTGATATCCGCGAGAAGCTCTTCGTTGCCGCTAAAGAATCGCATGGAAATTACCTAAACCGCAACTGCATTACCAGCAGCCGCCATCACGAAGACAGCGACGCAAAGCGAAAGGATATGAAGCAGCCGGAGAGCATCCTTATCAACGACATAATTAATAACTACTACAACCAGCACCACCACTCCAGTCGCCATCACCATCACCACCACAACCACCATCACCAGTACGAGAACCTGCATAATCCAACCAGTGGCTGCCAGGTGGAGGAAGACGAGGAGGCGGCCCAGCACCTGGTGTGGTGTGCCGCCGACTCGCAGTCTAATTTCAGCTCCTGCGCCTCCAGTGACTGCCACTCTTACAGTGCGGGCAGCGGGGCGGAACATGGCGGGGACAGTGACGAGTGGCTCTCGTACCCCACCAGCTTCCACACCCAGTTCTGCGTGCTCTCCAGCCGCAACTTTAAGGAGGCCAAGCCTCGAATGCTCTCCAAGCTTAATTGGTTTCAGACCATCGGGCTGGCCCTAATGGCTGGGGCCATTTGGTTTCAGCTTCCGCGCACCGAGGAGTTCCTGCACGACCTCCAGGGCTGGATGTTCTTCTCGCAGACCTATTGGATGCTGTTTGCCCTCTTCGGAGCGCTTAATTCATGTAGGGATTAAATATTATTAATTGAAAATTATTATTATAATTTATTATATTTTTTCTATTTATTTAGTCCCCGCGGAGCGTGAGGTTGTGAGCAAGGAACGTCGCTCCGGGGCCTATCGTCTGTCCGCCTACTATCTGGCCAAGATGTGTGCCGAACTGCCCCTGGTGATCACCCTGCCCACGGTCTACCTCATGATAAGTTACCCCATGCTGGGCTGCACGAGGTGAGTATGATCATTGTGAGAGCTGGGAACGGGATAAGTCCTAACTGACGTATGTGTTCCCCAGCTTGAAGCTCTTCTTTCTGATGCTCATCTTCCTGCTGATCAATACGATTGTGGCGCAGAGCGTGGGCTTCTTTATCGGAGCCTGCTGCATGGACATGAACGTGAGCATCACCCTGAGTGCCCTGTACACGCTGGCCACCCAGCTCTTTGGCGGCTACCTGTCGTCCCGCATTCCTGAGGGCCTCAGCTGGATCCAGTACACTTCCATGATCCACTATGCCTACCAGAACATGCAGATTCTGGAGTTCCGGGAGGGTCCGGCTATAAGGTGAGCTGGGAAACTATATTGTAATGGATACTCTACTATAAATTTGGATCTACTTATGTTTAGGTGTGGATCGCCCAGCAGCTATGAGATTTGCAAACAGCAGTCAACCGAATTCATTCCATATGAGGAAATACTCAATGCTCAAAACTCGACATCACCGCTCTGGCTGAACACGCTGATACTGATGATGTTCTTCCTGGTATTTCGCTGCCTAGGATACGCGGTATTGCGCTACCTGCGGTGCCCGAAAAAGACGTGATATCTCTGTAGCTACTACGCACCTACATGTATAGTTTGGCTATACCTATCTGAGCAGACATCGAACCAGTGATACGTAATTAGTTAATGCTAACCAATGCTAAACCGTTACAACTGAACAAACTTGCTAAATGGCGCCCATTTTGTGATTCAATTTACTTTCAAGCCACACCATTTACGTTTACCTACTATTATTATTATTATTAAAATTATCCCTACGCCAACTATTATTATTATTATTATTGTATTTAGCCGTGTTATTCGAGGTTCGCGGTAGGGCAGTGCGATAGAACTGTTTTTGTGTTGCATTTTGCAAACGTAAATTCTTGTTTTGTTTTATGTCTTTTAATTGTTAGCCGTTTATGTTATCAATCGCTAAGTGCCGCTAAAACAAGAGATTGTGAGTAAAGCAAGCATTATGTTTTAATGTACCTTTTAAAGTCCCCCAAAAGAATAATGCGAGTACTATATATAAAAGCTGTCAGCACAACACCCACATCACCCGCACACCTCTACATGTATACATAAATATAAATTGTATGTTTAAACTGAAACAATGCTAGTAATTTTGTAGAATATTGCAAATTTTTTTCGCTTGAGAAAAAACACTGTGATTTAGTTTGCTAGTTTTTTAATTAGTTTTAATGGGACGGCATCAGTGAATGATGGCTATCCTACAAATTGTAAAGAAACACCAGTAATTGAATATGAAAACAAACAACAACAAAAACCCAGCAGAATGTATAACCTAATGGCATAAATTGTATTTTGTTTATATATTATCTAATTATATGTAATTAAATTTATTTAAATATACATACATACATGAAAATGTAAGCTGAAATACTATAAACATTGTTAGTGTAATTAATTAAAAGGTGCATATTTTGGATAATTACAGTTTAAGGGTAAGTAAGTGAATATTTGTAGCTTAATAAATTAAATACCTAGGAGAAAAACCAAAGTAAAAATCAAATGCAAAATTGGTTCAATCATCCAACATAGATTTGCCCTTGGTTTCCCTCAGGAAAATTAAGAAATAAAAGAAACTAAATGCTGTGACTCCGGCACATGACCACATGGTCGTCGATATTCCCCATTGTTTCATGCAAATTGGGAAAATGTTGAGCATGACAAAGACGAAGCTGCTGCACACCACAATTGCCATTGAGGCTGCCTTGGCACGTATCTAAAACACAAATCGACAATTTAAAACCAATTAACCTGAGTTTACATCAATTAAAACGCATACCTTGACCGGAAATATCTCAACAAGGCTGACAAAGAAGCAGCCGACCAGTCCGATGTTGCCCAGGAAAATGTCCATCGACATGAGGAGCAGCGGCACCCAGCTATATTCGCCGACCTCATGGGTCTGGGCGTATTGGGTGAAAAAGCCGAAGGCTGTCAAGCTAATTGCTACCCCGGCCGTGGACACCAGCATAAGCAGCTTGCGGCCACAGATGTCGCACAGTACGGTGGTGACATAAGTTCCCAGGATCTGGACAGCTCCAATGATGATGGTGCAGGTATCCGGATCCATTGTGCTGCCCGACTTGGCGAATATATCCGACATGTAATTTACCATGGTAAACAGTCCGCTGAACTGATTGGCAATAAGCAGAACCAACGCAGGACCATAGGCCTTGATAGCGGGACGCGTGCCTGAAAGATCCAATAAGGGTAATGCAGTTGACAACAAAGAATTGAAGTAGAGTTTAACCTTATACATGAATATATTTAAAGAGGTATTTCCCTCCTGGTTACTCACAAAAATCCTTTACTGTAATGTTTTCATTTAAGCCATTGCCCTTTTTCAGGGCTACCTTCATGTCTTCAAACTCCTCCATGGCCCGATTCTGGTCGTGAATGTTATCGCTATCCTTGATGTTCTTATAGTAACGGAAGGATATCTCCGCCTGGGAATATTTGCCTATTCTGATCAGATGCATGGGCGATTCCTTAATGAAAAGCAATACGGATATAAGGTAGCATAGAGGCAGAGCTAGGACAATCCAGGGTATCGAGTAGTACGCCAGGTGAGTGCCCATTATGTAGCCAACGAGAATGCCGACATTTACCGACAACATCACCATGGCCGAGAAGGTGCCACGGATGCTGTAAAAGAATGATAAATAATAAACTAATTATATTTAAGTTGTGAAATATGCCTTACGGGGTTACTCATAGGCTAGGGGATTGTGTTTATTCTGTCGCCAGCTGCCGTTTTCCGTGACGTAGCAGTTTGATCTTATCTCTTACAAGCAAAGCACAAACGCGACAATTAATCATATATAATCCACTTACTTGGCATCTGCGATTTCACTGAGGAAAATGGGATGAACAATGTACATGCCGCCGCCACAAATGCCAGCTAAAAGCCTGCCCACGTACAAGTACTCCACACTCTGGGCAAAGTAGACCAGGATCCACAGGCACTAAAAGCACAAAGCACTTTACTAAGGGAATTCCAGTTTTCAATTTTGCCAAATTACCGAATGCGGAATGGCAATGAACAAAAGACACCTTTTGCTACCCAGTCGCCCGAGCAGGGACCCTATCAGGATGTTGCCCGTCACCGAGCCCATTCCGAGCATGGAGCCAACCCAGGAGACTTCGAACTCGGACTTCACCTGGAAGCCCACTGGGGAGTCGGACTGCAGTTTCCGCAGGGTGGGAGAGAGCCATCCAATGCCAATGCCATGGGATATGGATATGAGATTAACTGCATAATGAGCAAAGAAATTTTAAAATCCTCCAATATGTCCTTAGAAAGCCTTTATTTCATTTGATTACTCACTCAATAAAGTCGTAAGCAGCTGGTATCGGTTCCTGCGATTGAGCAGACAGTTCGGTCGTTGAAGCAATCTTGTCAACATTTTGTACCCACAAAACAAATTCAAGAAATCCAATTACTAATATAGCTAACTAGCACCTTGATCTTTATTCAGTCTTGCATTGGCCGAGTATCTCTGATCACTGAAAGGGCATTCCACCTAGAATTCGACTTAAGTATCTGGCCGGTAATGTATCCTGGGGGCCGTAAAGATAACTGGCTGGCTTAGGCTAATCGCCTAGGTGCGACAAATTTGATAAACCATTATCTCTCCGGACAAAACAAACTAAGCCTCCAGTAGCGATTTGCCTTTAGTCTCTTCCAAGAAGAACAAGAAATACAGAAAGCCGCAGAACGTAATGACACTACAGCTCCACATGGTCACCGAGATGCCCCAGGCAGCCACGCAGATGGGGAAGATTTTCAGGGTGAGGAACACGGTGCTGCTTAGAATGACCACAAAGGTGGACACACCCACCGCTCGGATCTGGAATGAAAACAGTCTTTAAAGAACCGTACCCAGAAGTCCTAATTGTACCCACCTTGGAGGGGAATAGCTCCACTAGAACCACAAACATGCATCCAACCATGCCAATGTTGCAGAGAAAAACGTAAATGGATAGGATCAGCAGGGGAAGCCAACCCACCGAGGAGAGATCGTACTCCTGCGCGTAGTAAACGAAGCAGGCGAAGGCAACCAGGCACATAGAGGCTCCACCAGTGGAGGTCAGCATGAGGATCCTGCGGCCATACTTGTCGCAAAGCAGTGTGGTTGCATAGTTTCCCACAATCTGGAGGACTCCTATGACTATGGTGCACATGCCCACGTCCAGGGTGGTGTGAGAGGCTGCAAACACATCCGACAAGTAGGTGGTGACGCAGAAACTGGCACTGAACTGATTGCAGGCGAGCAGGACACCGGCAGAGGCATAGGCCTTAAACGCTGGCTTGGTCACTAGTATTAAGATTAAATTAAAATAAGAGCTGCTTTTAAAATTTCCGAGAATATAACTCACTGAAATCCTTGTAGTCAAAGGACTTGGCCTTCTCAGTCTGCTCTTTGGTCACAAGATACTCCAGCTCATCGAATTCGCTCTCAGCCTTGATGTCATCCCTCCTGATGTTCTTGTAAAACATAAAGGACTTCTTGGCCGCCTCGATTTTTCCCTTACGGATGAGATGGTGCGGCGTTTCCGGAAACAGGAAGTTGCAAATGAAGTAACAGAGGGGCAGGGCGATGATAAACGGCGGCGCTGTAAAGTAATCCACATGTGTGGACACAATATAGCCCGCGAGAACGCCCGTGTTCACCGATAATAAGATCATGGAGCCGAGACGACCGCGTACGCTGGGGAAGATTTACGACCAAGTAGTTTATCATCAGCACGCTCCGCCCAATATACTCACTTGGTGTCCGCAATTTCACTTATGAAGGTCGGTAGGACGACGTAACAGGCGCCACCGGTCATGCCGGCCATCAGGCGGCCAATGTAAAGGAACTCCACGCTCTGGACGAAGTAAATCAGGAACCAAAAGATCTGGAAGATATAAGTTGTGAAATGAGTTCTTCCTAGGAAAACGCAGAGTCATCATCTATCTCACTGTGTAGGGAACTGCGATGGCGAACAAGACTAGCTTCCTTCCGATGCGATCCTGCAGGGAACCGGCCAGCAGATTGCCCATCACACTGCCAATGCCCACGAGCGATCCTATCCAGGAGACCTCGTCCACCAGCACGGGAAAATTAAGGGGCGATTGATCGGTCTGAAGGTCCCTCATCACCGGCGACATCCAACCGATGCCCAGGCCGTGGGAAAAGGTGGCAATGTTCACTATTTGGATTAGATCTTTAGCTTCATGCTCCAGTTCAGTAACAGTCAAGTATCCTACCCAGCAAGGTGACCAAAAACTGATGACGATTCCTGCGACCCAGCAGACAGTTGGGATTGTCAAAGACCGAGGCTAATCGCAATTTCAACGTCATGGCTGCGATGCTTTCTCCACACTGACTGAGTTTCGTCTAGCGCCCGAGCTTCCCCTTAAATAATTTCAAACCGGTTTATCTTGGCCAGATAAGACCAAGGCGTTTTTACAACAATCGAGATACACGCAGAGAAAATGTTTCTCAAGATTACATAAAGGTTTTGTTTATTAAATTTAAAGTTTATTTAAAAAGTTGGAGGTTAGCTTAGCATTCCCTTGTTTTCTGTGTAAAATATATCTTATTAATTTAGTTGACCATTTAAAAACTCTCTTAATTTTGAATGTCATGACTGAGCTTTGTAGTTAATTCTCCAGCAAGGATTTGCCTTTGGTCTCTACCAAGAAGAAGTAGAAATAAAAAAAGCACAGAGTGGTACTGACACTGCAGCACCACATGGTCACCGAAATGCCCCATTCAGCCACACAGATGGGGAAGATTTTGAGGGCCAGGAAAACCATGCCACTTAATATCACTATAAACGTCGACACACAAACGGAACGAATCTGAAACAAAAGACTTAATAATCAAGGGAAAAGCCAGGCTTAAATAAGGACACCCACCTTGGTTGGAAAGAATTCCAGCAGAAGCACGAAGACACATCCAACCAGGCCAATGTTGCAGAGGAATACGTAGCAGGCCAGGATCACCAGGGGTAGCCAGCCGACAGCAGTCAGGTCATATATCTTGGCAAAGAATGTGTAACTACCGAAGACCGCCAGGCAAATGGCAGCGCCGGAGGATGAGACCAGCATGAGGATCCTGCGTCCGTATTTATCACACAGCAAGGTGGTGGCATAGGTGCCCACGATCTGGACAGATCCTATGACAATGGTGCACATGGTCATGTCCAGGGTAGTGTGCGAGGCAGCGAAAATGGTTGACAAATAGGAAGAGACACAGAAGCTGGCGCTGAACTGGTTAGCGATGAGCACAACAGCCCCCGAGGCATAGGCCTTGAAAGCGGGCTTGGTAACTAAAAGGGTAATAAAGTATTTACAATAAGTTAGTTAAGAACTCAATGAAAATTGATTCGCACTCACTGAAATCCCTGTAATCAAAGGACTTGGCCTGCTCAGCCTCCGCTTTTACCACTTTTAGCTTCAGGTCCTCGAATTCACTTTCAGCCTTGATATCATCTCTCCGAATATTTTTGTAGAACTGAAAGGATTCTTTGGCCTCCTGGAATTTTCCCTTTCGTATGAGATGAATTGGGGTCTCCGGAAATAGGAAATTGCCGATTATGTAGCAAACGGGCACGGCAATTATAAAAGGAGGCGCTGTAAAGTAATCAAAGTGAGAGGATACTATGTACCCCGTAAGGACTCCCGTGTTCACCGTCAAGAGAATCATGGAACCAAGTCGACCGCGAATGCTGTGAAAAATTGAAATGTTTCATTACAGCTTACATCACTTCACTCACTTTACTCACTTGTCATCCGCGATCTCACTCAGGAATGTCGGAAGGACAACGTAGAAGGCACCATTGGTTAGTCCGGCCATCAGACGACCCACGTACAGGTACTCCACACTCTGGACAAAGTAAACAAGGCTCCAAAAGATCTGCAAAATGTACAACAAATCAGTGAAATAGATCTCCACGTATGTAGAGGCTCCCTTACCAAGGTGGGAAATGCCAGGCCGAACATGACCGGCTTTCGGCCGATGCGATTCATTAAAGTGCCAGCCAGAATATTGCCTATCATGGCTCCTATGCCAACCAGAGATCCTATCCAGGAGACGTCCTCCACCAGCACGGGAAAGTCGAGGGGCGACTGATCGGTGGTTAGATCCCGCATTACCGGCGACATCCAACCTATGCCCAGGCCATGGGCAAATGGAGCGATGTTCACTGTGAGAAGGATAACACTTAAATAACACGCATAGCTTCCTTCCTGTAAAGAACCTTACCAAGCAGGGTCACCAGGAATTGGATGCGATTCCTGCGACTCAGCAGACAATTGGGATTGTCTAAGAACGTCATGACTGTGCAATCTCTACTAAATAATATTGTCGTCTGCCATCTGAGCTCCCACTTAAGTACCATTTTGGCCTGTTTATCTAAACCAGATAGCCCGAAAGCTTCGTAAAATATTTACATTTCTTACAGACATAAATCACTTTAGTTTGGCGGAGTAATTTCACCAGATGTATAGTTTGAGGGTTCATCTAAATAAATAAAAAATAAAAATCAATTAACAAGTTTACCGAATTAGATTAATTACAATCTGTTTTACTTTCATCATGTAAACAGTGATAACTTATCACTAGATCAGTCTCTTGAGAGCTTTCCCAGTATATTCAGATAGCCAACCCGAACACCTGGACCTCAGACGTTATAAAGTAAATCTTAAATTGCCGGGGAGCTTTTAAGTAGCCCTAAAAAACAGCTGATTTTTAAGGTTTGCGGTTTAATAAACGCCAAATTTGATTGGTTATCTTTATAATTTCCAAAGAGCCCAATTCGTTCGTAGTTTTTCTCGAAAGATTCATATATAGTAACTAGTCTATAATCAAAAATGTTTTGTACATATTTAGTTTTTATTTTTAAAATATTTTATTCAAAAATAAAAATCTGTTGCTTTTCAAATAAATAAAAGAAGTGGTTTCAATTTAAGGACATTCTCTTTCAGAAACCTTTTAATTTTATTCAATGTCAAATATACAATATTTCTAAATTCACATTTATTTATTTATTTTTTATTTTTCAAGCACACCCTTTGACTTCTTAATCCTCAATCATTGACTTCCCTTTAGTTTCCTGCAGAAACAGCCAGAAGTATAGGAAGGTGAGCAAGGCGGAGCCGGCGGAAAACCACATGGTTAGGGAAATGCCCCAGTAGTGCAACATAAGCGGGAACAACTTCAAAGTGCCAAAGACCAGAAGGCTCAAGAATATCACAGAAATAGAGGTGGCCAGGGAACGAATCTGAAAGGAAAAAAGCAAAGAATCATAACAGAAACAAACTTATAGAGAGTCTTAGGTACCTTCACTGGGAAGAGTTCCACCAGCACCAGGAAGAAGATTCCGATCAGTCCAATGTTGGCCACGTAACAAATGAATATCATCAACACCAAGGGCAGCCAATTGTAGTCGCTGAGATCGTGAAATTGGGCAAAGTACGTGAAGCAGCCAAAGGCAATGCATCCGATTCCCACTCCAAAAGTTGAGAGCAACATCAGCAGACGTCGTCCCACGATGTCCACGAATATGGTCGAGGTATAAACTCCCACGATTTGCACTATTCCAATGATGATGGTGGCAGTGTTGACATCAACAATGGAACCTGATGCCCTGAATATGTCTGACATGTAGTTGATGAAGCTGAAAACCCCACTGAACTGGTAGCCCAAGTTGAGGACACACGAGGCTGCAAAGCCTTTCAGGGCGGGTTTGGTAACTGAAAAATAATTAAACAAGTGATTTTAATTGATTTCTAAATTGTTAGAAACTCATTTGTGTAATAATTCAACTCACTTAGATCCTTGTAGCTCAGTGGAGCAGAGTTCTTTGTCTGCTGAGCCAGGACTGCGGTATGGAGCTCCTCGAAATCTTGCTTGGATGATTGTTCGGACCTTGCATCCCTCTGATTTCTGTAATATCTATATGAATTCTCAGCTGCACCCAGTTGGCTTCTCTTTAATAGATACGGCGCTGTTTCTGGCAGCATTAGATTGGCAATAAAATAGGACACGGGAAAGATAATGCCCAAGAAGGGCACTATGTGATAGGCCAGATAGGTGCTCAGTATATAGCCAGCCAGTATTCCCAAATCGACGGATAACATCACCATGGAAGTGAGAGCTCCTCGAATGCTGTGGAAATCGGAAGTAAATATTTATCCACATATTTTCCTCAGAAAAAACCTCACCCGCTGTCGGCAACTTCGCTGATAAAAATGGGCACGACCACATACCCCGCTCCTCCGGTAAATCCGCATAAAAATCGGGCTGCATACAGGAAATAAACGTTCGATGCGCAGTAAATTAACACCCAGAGGCACTACCGGAAAAAATTGGCATATAGCCTGTATGGAATTTAAGCAATTAAAGAGCGATTACCCACCGCATAGGGCACTGCTATCAGATACAGACAGAACTTCCTGCCAGCACGCTCAATTAACAACGCGATGGTCAGGTTGCCGCACAAGCTTCCCAAGCCCAACATCGATCCCAGCCAGGATATTTCAGCGAGATTAACTGTGAATTCCAGCGGTGAGTCGGGTTTTTGAATTTTGGTCAGCGTCGGAGAGAGCCATCCCACACCGACGCCATGGCCAAAGGTTATGATGTTTACTGGAATATTGTGTGCCTTTTTTGTGGAAAAATTCGTAAAACATTAATACCTTCTTACCAATAACCGTGGCCAAAAGCTGATAGCGTGTTTTTTGCTGGAGCAGAGAATTCTGAAAAAACTTGGTCATTGCCACAAGGGGACTGTGTCAGCTAGCCTCGAATGCTTCGCCACAAATGCGAAAGCGCGTTTGTATAAAATCCAGGCGAACCAAGTGAAGCCAAAAGCTCTCGAAATATATCCATCCGTAAACTTTATATCCGCAATAGCAGAGATAATTGTCTCTTGGGATTTTGGGAGCTCACAAAAGTGTGTGAAACGTAACAAATTACATTGTAAAGATAGCTAAGAGGAGCTGAAGCGAGTCTAGTCTAGTCTTTTATTTCCTTGTTTTGGCGCCAAAGATATTTCACAATCCAAACACATAATTGCAGTGTTTACCTTTCCCACGTGAGGGCCAAAAAAAGGGGCTCGTCTGTTTTCCTCGGGGGTTAGCACTTTTACGGTGTTGGTCCAGACTCAACAGGAATCTTGTTGGATTTGGCCGAAAGAGAAAATATTCCAGTGAATAAGTTGAAAGCAGGTAAGAACATTAAGCTAGCTCTAATATAATAAAATTAGGGAACGTTTAAATATGACTGACAAAGGCTACAAACTATTTTGCGGTGCTCTAAAGTATGCTATAGAATTAAACAGGCTTAAATAACTGAATAGTAAAATAACTTAAATTGGTTTAAAGCTAATTTTATATAGAGATGATATAAGATAAGAAAATTATCTTAGATATTTTAATTATAACATATTTGGCTTAGACTTTGAGTCCTTGGGATTTTAAATGAATTGTACTCAACTTGTCTGTATGAAAATGATCTAGAAATTATTAATTGGACAACTTACTGCAATAAGCTTCTTCCAGGAAGAAGCATCGAATGCAGCCAGGGTATTATATTGATTTTCACTTAAAAGTGCAGAGGCGAGTCGTGGCCTTGAGCATTGAACAAAGTTAATATCTATAGGTACTTAATTTGTGTTTTGTATACAAAACTTTTCAAAGGTCAGCGGATAATATTACAAAATATAGTTGCTAAAACTTGATAGTTGGGGTACAAAAAGGAATTTTCGAAACTATTAGTCACGTCTAAAAGGCAGCTTTGAGTGACTAGGAGGCTTGACCACTAAATTCTACATTTTTAAGGATATAGCAAACATCCATGAGAACTGTAAACTTCACACCTGAACTATCTGATTGATCGTAAAGATAATTCCGTAGTCGCCAAACTTAAACTTAAACAAAAAGATATGATTGTCTGGGTAATCTTTCTATTCGTGTTGGCGACAGACACTTCACAAATAAACTAAATATTTAGGCATTAAAAAAGGGGCGTATACGAGATTATATTTAATACACAAAGGTACAATAAGATAATGAGATATGGGGTTTAAGATTGTTGAGTTTGCCACAAACCTAAAGAGGATGTTCAATTTCCCAGAAGTAGACTACTCTTGTCGTTATATTTTAAGACCATAAAAAATAGTTAGTCTGAGCACCAACCCTATGCATAATTAGGGAGCTTTTTTATAAAGTTGTTTAAATTTATGTACTATTATTATTGAAAAAATCAACCCTAAGAGCGAAGTAAACGAAACATTTTTTATAAATTCCAGAACTGCATTCCATTATACATAAAGCTCGTTATAGAATAACTTGTAGAAAAATGTGACAAAAGAGAGCTACCTTCGGAAATCCATTTTTTTTTTTTTTAAATTTTAAATTTTAATTAATAATTTTTATATTTTTAAATTAAAAGAAAATACCCTGTCAGAGTGTAATAAGGCTTACAAAATGCCCATTTCATTTACTTAAAACATTCAGTAACCAGCCTTTGTCTTATAAATGAACGTATTCCCAATGATCTTATCTTATCAAAGAGTTTTCATTGTCAAAAAGATCTGTCCCAAGGTGATAACTAGGGAAGATCAAGGTGTTTGCACAGGCACAATTCATATTCATTGTAAGACTTTTCTAAACAACAATCAAGACATCTATGGCTTATATATATTATTACCTTTTCTATGATAACATTGATTTCTTTTGAGATTTTATTAACAACAATAACAAGTCGATTTAAATAAATATTTTAATACTAGAGGCTGGCCAAAATGGCCTCAACTGTCTTTCCCTTGGTTTCAGGAACAAAGATAGCAATGAAAAGAGCAGCTGCGAAGGACAAACTGGCAAACATGTAGACGGTTCCATGCATTCCCAAATAGGAAGTGAAAATGGGCATCATCTGTGGATAAATATGCATATGTAAATATATTTAATTATAATACAATTATCACCTGAGCTCACCTTAATGGTGCATGTGGAAATCAACCAAAGCACTGACATTAGCATCATGCTAGCCGTACTCCTAATTTTCGGGGGCAATATCTCCGATATTACCAGGAAGGGCAGGGTGAGCAGCCCACAGGCAGCCAGGAAAATCATGAATGAGAAGCCAGCAATGGGCACCCAGCTGAATGACGCCACCGGGTAATCCAGCAACTTTAGGTAGCTGTAAGTGCCCATGGCACTCTGGCCAAAGGCAATGCCCAGGGCCGACAACAGGAGGAGTATCTTACGGCCAAGTCGCTCCACCAGGAGCGTGGATGCATAGCTTCCGAGCAGCTGGATGGCTCCCACAATAATGGCTGCCATTGTTGGGGGCATACTGGCGCCAGCCTGCTCGAAGATGACTGCCGTGTAGTTCAGCATGGCGAAGCATCCGCACAACTGGTTGAACATTATCAGTACGAGGCCGATGAAGAAGGCCTTTCGGGTCTTGGATTCAGCTGATTGGAAAGAAGAAATTATTATATTAAATTACGTATACGCAGTATGGTACCAGAAGCAAATTTCCCCCTGATATAATATGGCTTACTCCCTTTGTCGATTTCTTAAGCATAACTTTAACTAATATTTGTATATTCTTACCAAAATCTGCCCAGGTCACACCCTTGGTATCCTCACCATCATCATTATCGTCTCCATCCGTTACTTTTTCCGTGGTCTGCAGCTTCTGCAGCTCCAGTTGCAGTTCTTCGCTGAGCTCCTTGGCAGGATTGGATCGTATGTTGCGATAGTAGCGCAGCGAGTACTCCGCTGCCTCCACCCTCTTGAGCTTGGCCAGGTACTGCGGGGTCTCTGGCATAAACCAGAAGCAGCCCACGAACACAAAGGACAAGGTGGAGACAATCCAAGAAACAGTGGCATAGTCGAAATAGTAGCCCAGGACAAAGGCCAGGAGCACTCCAACGTTGCAAGTGAGCACCAGAAAGGTACCCAAAACGCCACGAACACTGGGAAATGATTATTAAAAATATTATTGTTATTTTTAATTAACTTTCCACTTCCTAATAATAACAAATTTCTCACCTGTCGGCAGCCAACTCGGCTATATAAATAGGGACCACTGTAAATATTCCTCCGCCAGCAGCTCCTCCTATAAATCTGGCTATAATTAAGTGAGTCGGGTTGCGGGCATAGGGTATGATGATCCACCCAAGCTAATAACCAAATTCGTTTATAAAAATGTCCTTTAATTATGTAAATAGATTATGGCATTACCAAGTTCGGTAGGGCCATCCAAAGAATGCTCCATTTCCGGCCAATTTTATCCGCCAGCCAGGTGAACACAATTGTTCCGAATAAGCCTCCCAAACAAATAGTCGCCGCCACCCAGCCCTGATCCTGTTTAGTCAAAGGTCCCGTTTCCAGTGGACTTTTCTCCGATGTCAGTTCCAGAAAACTGGCCGAGGGCCAGCCGCAAAATGCGCCATACGATATGGTAATAATATTTACTGAGAGGATAATTGAGAAAAATAATACATGTATTTATTTAATTGATTTGCTAGTTGGATTTTAATTATTTGCTTGTATTGAAAAATTCTGTTTATTATTTAAATTTCGTCAAGTTTTCAAGGTTGTATTTGGTAGAAAATTTCCTGTACGATTTGTATTTCATTTTAATATTTAAGCACACAAATTTCAACATCAGGATTATTTCCACTAATTAGTTTTTAGTTTTAAATTTAAAACAATTTTTAATATGGTAACAAAATAGTTTTATTTTAAAAAGTTTAATTAATATTCGTGGTTTCCTCTCATTTAACACTAACCACTTATGGCAGCCAGGTACTGGTATTTTGCACTGCCGGTGGAACTCATTTTGCTGGAGCTTTTCAACTTTTTTTTGTTAAAAAGTTTTATCAAGGCCTGACGAGTCCTCCGATTAATTAACTCTGTTAACCGGATCCGTGGCGGTCGCGGGTCCGTTAGCGTTCGTGTTTAACTAAGCGAGACCAGTGGCTGGATGATAACATTTATATATATTGCATTAGATCGTAAACGAGCTTACTACACGAACTGAGCGGAGCAGAACGTGAACCGCGTAGATTGTAGACCGTTATCACTGCCTCATTATGCTCTGGAAAAACGAGAGCAAAGCAAATCCACTGTCACAGTGGCGTCGGAGAATAGTTAATTATTGCCCCAGGGTGTTAATGC
This sequence comes from Drosophila lini, assembly GCA_018905715.1. Lineage (NCBI taxonomy): Eukaryota > Metazoa > Arthropoda > Insecta > Diptera > Drosophilidae > Drosophila > Drosophila lini. Next base: position 478 of record JAEIIL010007879.1, on the reverse strand, counting down.
AAATTTGTTGTTGCCGATTACAATTATTTATATTTTATATAGTTTTTTGTTTGTTTTTTCCTGATTTGATATGGATTCGATACAGCAGAGGTCGCAAGGGTAGAAGTGGTTACTCTCCGGCAGCTTCAGGAACTCTCAGAACAGAGAGAGCGGCGTTTAAATAATGGCAATCGTAAATTCAGCTTTAGATGAGCAAATATTTGTACGTCAAGATACCTGCCCCACACAAAAGTCGCGCATTTTGACCATATATACGGGCCAACTCATCCGCTAAAAGCGTAAATCAGGATTAGTTGGCGTCGGGAACGAATTAAAAGGGGATTCTTTGCCATGCGAAAGTGGTGCGTGGTGTCGCCGGCGGATGAGTGATCTGGAATATCTCCAGTTGGACCGAGGCGACTGACGTGGAGCTCAGGTTCATTAATAATCTTAGCTCATAATCGGTTGTTGCACCGAGAAAGTGACCTTGCCACAGATA
>JAEIIL010007870.1:0-26520 GCA_018905715.1 Drosophila lini | reverse complement strand
CTTTAATATCATTAGCTTAACTTAGCTGAAGAGATCCCTGAAAATTCTAAAGGAAGTTTCCTGATGAGCTTGTAGCTAGTAATTTATTATAACCACGATTTATTATTTAACTTTTAGAGTAATAAATTTAACCTATTTTCTTGCCAAAAGAGCAGTTAAAATTCTCAAGTCGGAATTCTGGAAATACCTTGGAATTTGAACCCAGCAAATTGTTGAAGTTCGATTTTGTGAAAAAAGTTTACTAAGAGTTTTTGTAGTAAAAAAAGGCAAATTGTAAATTCCTTAATCATCTACGTATATATTTAAAAATTATATTTATTTTCTACTAAATAATATACCCTAAAGCCCAGAAGCTGCAGTTCCCTGACTATATCCCACGACCTTGTCAGTGCCAGCGGAAATTGTGGCACTTGAAGCCTGTTCCACGCTTTAATTGCACTGGGGAGGCGCAGGGGAAAACTGAAAGGAAATGCTGCGAAAATCGTAGAGAAGGGGCGGCCTGAGAGGGAAGCTGAGGGGAACTGGGAACTGGGACCTGCACATTAGTTCCGTCTGACAACATCATTAATCCGCGACTCCGTTAAGCCGGCAGAAACGCGCACACACAAAAACTACAATAAATAAACGCAGGCGAAAGCCAGTTTTCAACGTGGTTGTAATGACTGCAAATGTGAATGCGAGTGTGCGACACTCTGATTCAGATTCCAGCTCTCGTTCTCATTCCCATTCCCATTCCGATCCGGATTCGGTTTTGAATTCAGTTTCCCAATGGGCCTGTTCCGCTGCCCGCTGAACATGCAAATCAAATTGAAAATTGGCCCAACGCTGGATGGGCATCATTATTTTGCATTAAATTCTGCAGCAGTTGTGCGTGTGGCAATAATTTGCGAAAATAGCCAGCAACAAATCCCATTAAATGGACAGAAAACGAAAAAGTAATGCACAAAGCGAAAGGCAGCGGGGCGTGCCGGAGCGGAGCGTTGAATCTGTGCTGGGAATCAATGTAATGAACGGCCACCGCAGAGTGAAAACAAATCGCATGCATCGGCGGGTGCACGGTGAATAAAGAAGCAATGATCATTTTTAAGTAATTTTAAATTAAGGGGAATTAAGGATATTAACAAAAATCAATAAGAGAAGCTACTACTTGGTGAGGCTATAGCCTGATTCTATTTTCTATAATTTATAAAGGTTGTCAAGAAATTATTTTAATGGAATTCAGTTAAAGGCTTAAGCAGCTTCCATTCTTCCACCTCGTGCTAACGAATAAATACAAATATTATATATGGTTCTTCAGGTTTCTCCCAGTGCACACACAGACCCTCTGGGGCCAGCTTTACCTAACTGCCAAGGATGAACTTGTCCTGACGATTAGGGATTGCTTTAATTGTTTCAATCAATGTTGCATACTTTCGGGAGAATCAACTAACTGACAAGTTTCCACTGCCGCTGCCACTGCCGCTGTTTACAACTTTCAGTTAAACTTTGCTCAGCAATTACCAGCCCTGCAGGCCCGGCCCCCTACCCACCTCCTCTCCCGCCCAGTTGTCTGCGGCTGATGAGCAAACAAACATCGGGGAAATCGGGCCATCCGCCCATCCGCCCATCCGCCCATCCGCCCCTCCCTGCTGCTGCTGACATCCACCATGAATATGCATAGCGGACGGGGGGCAGCAGTGTCGCACAGCTGGAGGGGCGTGGCGGCGGCATAACTAGCGTTTAACATTAATAAAAATTTGTAGTCAGCAGGTGGCGCCATGACGGAGAAGGAACACAAAAAAAAAGGAGGAAAAAGAAGAAAAAAGAAATAATAAAGGACAGCAAGAAAGGAAGATGACTTTGGGAAGCCGAAATCTACATACCCTTGCAAACAAGTCATTAAGAAAAAATTAATAAAAATGAAATTTTTAATTAAAGGAAAAAATAAATACCTTAATTTGAATCCAGGAAACTAGTAAAGGTAAACGCAATAGCAAATATTCAATTTTCAATTAAAAAAAATATAAATACAATTAGGAGTCTAAAGCTAGATAGATTTTTCTATAATTTTTACATTTAACTTTCTCTGAAATTAATGGCAGTCTCTACTTTGTAATAAAACTAAATCAAAGTAACTATAAATAAGAAGAGAGAAACGTGACTAAATCGAGTCGGCTTCTGATCGAAAATAAATGCACCTTAAAGAGCTCATAATACCCTTTTTTAGGGTATATGAAGTAGCTAAGAAGTGCCTCGATTTAAATGTAATTAAAATTAGTTGCACAACAGAGGGCGGACAGTTGGGGGCGTGGCAGCGGCTGAGGCTGACGATTCCTGGCGAAATGAAGTGAAAATGTTTGCTGAATATTTCGCTGCATAATTCCAGGCGCGCTGAATGCTAATCGCACAGAGGGAATAAACGGGAAACGGAAGTGGCAAAAGGTAAAGAACAAAATGGCTCACCCAGGCAGATACATATGCAAATAGATAACAGGACTCCCGTATTTGCCCAGGACCACTGATTGTGATAGCTCTGGCTCTCCCAGATACCTCACAAAAAACACAAAGTATATAAAAATATACAAATTACCAAACTCCACATGGAAACTGGGTAATCAATAGAAAAGGTTTAAGAAAAGTTTAGCAAGTCCTTCAAGCTTGCATTTTACGTTTTAGGTACCCCCAAGTCGAGTCTTTATTTACTTACGCCTCTTCCTTTGCGCTGTATAGAGCTCCCTTTATTTTTTTTTTTTGTGCACTCGGCCTGGCGACTGCATTTTGTGCTGAGTTTAGAATTTAATTAAATATGCTGGCGGCCGCCGTTGGCCTCCGGCTGCTTCCTCCTTTAATCGCCGCCTAACCACAGTGGCGGCCAACAAGTGTCAGGCCACCGCTCGCCGCTCGCCGCTTCGCACTCATTCGGAAAATTACAAGCCACATAATTAAGCGGCAAGAGCATTTCCTGAGGCTTCCGTCGACCTGGCCCAGAATGCCCAGGAGCAGTGGGGGGGCAGGGATAAAAAAGAGCAAATAAGGGAGACAGAATGGCGAAAAAAAAGGGCGGCGAAAGGCGGCAAAAGGAGCCCAAGAAGAAGGCTGGAGAGACGCCCACTAATGCGTTGATAATTATTAAACGGCGGCAGGCAAACAGTAAAATCAGCAAAGGCCCAAAACCAGGCAACCTTTTGGGATAACGAAGACTTTAATACCCTTTACCAGGTACTATAATATTTCTTAGAATTAGGGAGGGACCTTCAGTGGTAAATAAGTAATATCTTTCCCTTAAGTTCTTGTTTAAGTTTCAGTTTTTATATAATATTTCTCACTTGTTGCTAGTCTGTTAAAGTGCCTTGAAGGATATTCAAAATCCTTGACATATTTTCATCTCTCAAAGACATACCCTGTCCCCGACTGGGGGACACTGCAAATATATAACTGAATAAACAGAAATAAAGGGAAATAAAGGGGGGCCCGCACAGAAAATTGAAAGTAAAAATAAACACAAAAGCGCCAATTGTTTATTTTTGGTTTCCTTTCCTTTTATATTTTTTATTTTTTGTAGGATCGCTCTGTGCTCTCTGTGCTGTTCTGTCCTCGTGTGTCCCTGTGTTGCCACCACTACTTATGCTTTGTGCGGGAATCGTAAATATTTTATTAGTTAAATTACGAGAAACGCGACGAGGCACAGGAAACAGAAACAGGGCAGACGCCAAAAGCTGCCAGAGGTCGCAAACGTCACGCTCGGGGTGCCTGGTAATGCCAGGGGTAGGTCTACGAATGTTTTAAAAAACGTTCCACAATGAATATATAGACACCAGCAAGGCCTAAGCCAAAGGATATATGAAGTCTGAAGGAGCTGCTCAATCTTTTCCCGGAGTCAAATTAATTCTTCGTACTTCGCAGAGCTTCAGAGTCTTCAATGATCTCTATAAATCTTTATAAAGTCTCCTATACATTTCCACTCCCCATCGATCTGCTAGCATATCCTTCAAGCTTTTGGCCATCTCTCCAACTGTCAGACTAGGTCCTCGTTCTCGTCCTGTTCGTTGGTCATTTTGTTTTTTACAAACAGCACCCAGCAGCTGACGATTTATTAAAACTGACAGCGCAGAAATTGTTGTGTTGATTGATTCCAGCCCAGAGAAACAAGGGGAGTGTCCGTCCCAGTCCCAGGAAAGTGGAAATTGTCAAACATGCCATGGTCAACATCAACAAGCAAAAGGAATGCCTTCTTAAAATTGAACTATGGCCGAAACACAAGCAGCAATAGGAGTGGGAGTAACATGACAGGTCCTAATCCCGTCCCCCAGAGAGCCACCGAGGACGAGGAGCAACAAGTGAAAGAGGTTAAGGGTTCCCCAAGGTGCCGGCTGTAACTGGAAGATGCAGCTGTCCTGTCATTTCGTTAAGGAATTTTTGCTTCCTTTTTGTTGTTTGTGAAAGAACAAGAACAACTCACGCCACACCATGGAGTGGCGGCCATGCCATAATCCGGACTGAAAAACTCTTGACTTTATGATGAACGATTTACCACGCCATTGCAAATTAAAGCGAAACAGAGGAGCGGACCGATGTGTGTATGTGCATTGGCGACGTCGGTCCCAAAATCGAATAAAGCACTCTGACAATCATCGGCATGGTGCTGCCACGCCCTCCTGCCATTCGTTGGTACCCTAACTTTTTGGTATAGGGGAATACCAGGGCTTATCGAATTCCAGGAAGCTTAAATTCAAAATGAATTATAATTAAACCTCTTCACTTTCCTTGGTAAATACACAAAAGTTTACCTTCAATCATAGTACTGAGTATCTCGTAGTCCTGACACCATTCATCTCATTGTTTTTTGTGTTTTTTTTTTTCGGCAGCTGCAACATCAACAAGCGAACAAGCAAAAGCTCTGCCCCGAAAAACTGCAGGCAGAACAAGTGCATCATCCGGGGCGAGCAAAGCAAATTCCCCATAAAACAAATGCGCAAATAAAAATGTTTATAAACAGCGTCGACGGCGGATAGCACTTCACGAAAAGGATTTTTTTTTTTTTTTTTTGGGATGTGCGCGACAGCGATTCATGCAGAGAATGGGGATATGGATGGGGATGGGGATGGGGGATGGGGACAAGGACTCGAGGCTATGGCTGGTGTGGATGGAGACAAGAATTCAGGCAACAGTATGAGCTAGGTAATCCCGCAGAAGAGGTCACAAATGAAGTCAGCCAAATCTGCTGGAATGGCAGAGACACCAGAGGGGAAAGTTAAGTGACAGCTCTTTGGTTATTTCTTATTCACACTTATTAGGAATGCCCCATAAATTGGTTACTTGCTTCCGAGTCGTTTAATTTAGTTTGTAATACAATTAACTGATATCAAAGGTCTTTATTAAAAAGTAAAGGATTCATTATGAATAATTACAGATCCAGACATCACTGCATTGACATCAAACCCAGGCGCTGACTGCCTTTGATTCACATGGAACAGAGCAGCGCGAGATGTCTGACCTTGGTCCTTTATATATAAATATTTAGGATAAGTATTAAGAACAAGTATAAGGTTACCTTTAAACACTTTTAAAAGAATATTAGCTCATCAAGGTTGTGTAAATCGCTACAAAGCGGATGTGAGCATTTGTCAAGTCCACAAAGGATACGAGTTGAAGACCAAGTCCAAGTCCTGGTCCAAGTCTGCTTTGATTATGAGCTCGACAAGTGGCCGCTGCATTGTTGTCATTTTCACCTCCGGGACATGCACTTTCCGCAGGCAATTCTATTGAATTTCACCTGCTCAACGATCAAAGGGATTCTGTGCCCAGATTGTTGGCATTCCTGGGGACTTCTACTTTGACTTCATCTTGACTTTGCTTTTTAATAAAATTCAAATATAATGCAAACAATGTGCCACAAAGTCGTGTCACTGGGGGGGGAGGGGTCATGACCCCTCACATTCCACCACCCCCTGATTTTTATACCCATTTCAGCTCATAGTTTTTACTCAACTGTATGCATTAATTTGATTCGGTCGGTCCTCCTGCGGCTCGTTTTGTATTGTAATATCCGGCCGCGCTTCCTGGCCAAAAGGAGGCCTTCATTTATTATTCAGCACACTTTGGCCGGCAGTCGCCGGGCGGCTGTGTGATTTCTGCCAACTTTATGCAGCGCTTTGTTTGCATTTTCCAACTCATTAAGAGTAATTTGCTTTGCTCTCCGTTATGTATTTTCTCTGCTTCGCTTTTCTTTCTTCTTTTTTTTTTTTTTTCTTTCAATTTGCTTTTGCGTTTTTTAGCGGCGCTGGAGGTGCTCAAGTGGAAATTAAACACGCCGCCGGCCGCCAACCGCCAGCCGCCAGCCGCCAGCCGCAGAGCCTTGCCCACCTCTCGCACCTTACCTAGTCGCACCTCAACTCGCCGCCTCACCTCGATTGGCCTAAATATTTATGGGCGTTGGCTGGTGGGTCTAAATAATGGCCGAATGCCTGCCCAGCTTGGGACTTGAGTTAATTAATCATCGCATGAAAAATCACTGTATCAGTGGTCAGCCACAGAATCGGCAAGTGGTGTGGTCCAGTAACTGGATGCGAAACTAAACCTGAGGCCCGGGGACACAGCCTAAGCGAGCCCATAAATAAAGGGACAACAAACACACATGCAGGGCTAAAAATTACGCACAAAAGTTGTTGTTGTTTCACGCACAAGCCAGCAGGACAACGACAACGACAACGACAGCGACGACGACAGAAATGTGGTTAAAACAGGCTAAAAAAAAAGGAGGCAATGTGACAGGGACAACAAGGCGACTGGCGGCTACTGGCCCACTAAGTATGCGCCAGTAAGCGATATGCCCAGGCAGGAGGCGGAGGTGGAGGAGGAGGCACCCTCATGGCACAGTGGCTGGGGAGCAGCCAAAGACGGACACAATCGGATAATTTAACTAGCAATCGTCCATTGAATGCCATCACTCTTCATCATCATCATCATTGGGAGACAATGCAGAGGCAAAATATAGATCATAAAATATGAAATAAATTCACAATTTATTATTAACATTTTTACAGCACCATAAATGCGTTTAAACTTTAAATATAAATTAAGAAACAGTCTGGAAAGGAATCCCTTGATTTTTTCCATTGAAATGAGTTCTTTTCGCAGTCCTGCCTGGCATGCAACACTTGAAACACCACTTGAAACGCCAGTTGCCCACAATACACCCACCGTCCTGGCTCGTCGGCCATCGTCCTGCGCCTGACGCCTCCTGACGCCGTCTGACGGAAGGAAGTCGACTGGCATGGCCGAAAACTAATGCTAATGTATGTGTGAGCCACTGTGGACCTCCCCTCTGGGAAGCTCTGCCTGTGACGCGATATCGTTGTTAAGCTGAAGCCAGCAAAACGCTGGAATAAAATAAATAATCATAAAATGGAGAAGTAAAATGACAAATTATTTCCGTTTCCGTTGGGGCGAGCTTCCCAGGCATGCAAGGCCCAGAAGGAGAGCGAAACTTGGCTAAAATATGCAGCTATATGCCAGATGTGGGTGAAAAAGTAGGATGCTCCAGCCAGGACCTACAGATGATCCTGACAGTTTGTGCGAAACGAGTGCAGAATGCGCTTAGAGCAATCGGTTCTCCTTTGGTAATCCCCACGCAAAGTTCTTCCAACTGGTTTCAGGATCGATTATCAAACATGTTGGCTGCCCATTGCCAGGTCAGTGCTCATATTGCTTTAATTAAATATTTACACACGCCGCCAGTTTATAATGAATAATTATTTTATTACCCAAAAACGGGTGGGTGCCAACAAAGCTAAGGGAAAAAAATATCAACAAGTCGCCCCAAGGATACTCTGCAGGAGAAGTGAGCCGAAGGAAGTCCGGGAATAAAGAGTAAATTCTGCGCACTCACTTTCACTCAGCCAAGACTCGAACGAGTCCTTTGATTGACAAGCTGAGGGAACCCTTCCACCAAGCCGCCACAAAGGGCAGGCCCTGAGCTACAAAATTATGACCGCAATTTGGGAAATGAAATGCATAAAGCAAAATAAGCAAATGGCACGCAAAATGACCCGGGGCGGCGTCAAAGCGCTCTAATTGGCTTGGGTGGCGTTGGTGGTGGTGGCCCCCAAAGAGGTTTTTCTAGGCGCCATGGAGGAGGGGTGCCTGCCACACAAGGTATTGATTCCTGGAAAGCCCCTTGCTCTGCCCTTGTCCTTGTCCGGATCAGAGAACTAACCCTCTCTCCGCTCTCTACTCTCTGCTCTTAATGTCCAACCACATTTGTGGCTTTCCTTTCTCATCGCCAAGTGTTCTTCAATAATATTTTCCGAAAGTCTGTTTTTCACAAGTTCCTCTGTATGGGAAATTAACGAAAAATATCCATGCTGGAGTTTTTGGGATATTTATGCAATTTCATTAAGCCCTTGGATGCTGTAAGTTGGGCCAAGGTTGCCATCAGAGTCCTTGAAACAGGAGGCCTCGCCCAGTATCGATGGAGCAGAAATCTGAAATGTCTGCAGCGGACACATTTGGGATTTTAAACAGTTTCCACTCGCATAAATGTTCAGCAATGTGCACTTGAGTTATTTGCCGTGTTAAAAGTCACTGGGGGTGAACTGGGCGGGTTCAAGGACCAAGCTTTTTGGGGTGGATGGAGCGTAACACCCCCCGTAGGCCCCTGGGGCCTTCCCATTGAACTTGCCGCGGACCCACCAACACCAACACCATCGCCATCGCCATCGCCAGCAGTGTGGATAACCTCGTTTCGTATTTATCAACGACTCATCATTGTGAAGGGCGCCTGTCAGCGGGCCGCGCCCCGTGTCGATGGTGTATTAAGCCGCTGCCGCCGCCCCCCTGGGGGAACTTGGACCGAGGCCGCTCCCGGCGGGCATGGGCACGGCTTCCGAGCGCCACCGCAGACGGAAACTCAAAAATGGCGTGCCGAGCAAAAATTAGGCAAATAAACTTGTCAACACATTCAACTTCATTATCGGGCCACAGCCGCTCCCCGTTGGCCGCCGCCCAAAAACTTACCCGTCTGCAACCTCTTGTGGTTATACTTTTTCCGCCACGAGCTCTCGGGGCTGCGTCCTTGTGCGGCCTGAAAGGAGAGAGGAGAGAGAGGAGAGAACAGATGAAATTATGACCTGGCTCAAGCGGCGAGATCCCACAAAAGTGGCAGTCGTCCGCCCGGAATATTCATATGTGCGCATGCTTTGGGGCTTAATTTAGAGTGGCCAAGGGTTCAGGCTGTGGCCAAAAAAAAAAAAAAAAAAGGATTCGCTATCTCGCGCCAGCTTAGCCGTGGGGCAAAAGGCACTGAAAGAATTTTCCTCAGATAAATCATAAAGTTTTATAGATTTACAAGCAGTTCGACATACAAAGACCAACTTAATCAGGCGAAGCAACAGTGGGCATCAATTTTACAGCCTTCCCCCCCAAGCGGGGATCCAAACAATTTGCGCAAATATTGTTGTTTGCATATCGAACCCTTCTCTCCACCGACAACGCCATCGCCATCGCCATCGAAAGCTGGGCACAATGAGCTGGGCGAGCAAACAAATTTATGGCCATCATAACGAGAAGGAGGAGGAGCGCCAGAGTCCGGCCCGATAAAATGTCTATAGTGCTACATAATAATCATAATAATAAATAGCAATAAAACTGCTACAAAGGAAATTAAATTTCGGTATCCGCAAGGAATTTCGAGAAAAAAAAAAAAGTGCACACAGGAACAGGAAGCCGCCCCGTTTTGCGGCCCCTAAATTTCCCCATAAGCTGTTTAACTGAGTTATTAAAAGGGCCAGGGAGTCCTGCGGGTCAGTCCGCATCCTGCGGGTCCTGTGGGCCACAACACGACACGGTATGGCTATATTAACGTTAATTAATGTCAAGTGCCTAGGCGTTTTACAAAATCATTTACAAAATTATTCTTTAATAAACATAAAAAATATAAATTAATGGGAAATTGAAACAGTCATGAAAGTCCTTCTTTAAGACAGAGATATCTCCTGTGAGATCAAATGATTAGGTTTTTACCTCTTCTGTCACGTACCTTTCAAATATATTCCCCATCAAAGCTTAAATTTAAATGTAACAATTATTTCCAGTTCCATCTTCTCTCTCTGGGAAAAGGTCAACTGTGGCCTCTTCCGGCTGACCTTACCTCAGGACCCTGGCAAAACGAACCTTTACGGCTCTTCTCTGGCACCTTTAAGGGCCTGACAATGCCCGTGTGTATATAATGTATAGTATAAAGAGCTTTTGTTCCGCTTGGTCGGCTTGTGGGCGGCGGCGGCGGCGGGGCGTTGCCCTCAAAACTGGGGCGTGGCCATATATGACGTGTGACAAATTTTTGCGGTTGGCAAAGCCAACAAGGGTCCAGCGGAGGTGGTCCGGAGGTGGCAGCAAATGTGTTGCACGTCTCCTTGTCTATGGTTGGAAAATTGTCCAACATATCCGGGAGCGTTGAGGTTGGCTGCCCATTGTGAGCGTTGGGCAGAGGGCGGAGCTGGCGGAATGGGGGGCTTTGTCCAGAGAGCGTTTCACATTTCGAGCTGCCCATTTTACTTGCAGTTAAATAGGGCGGAAAAATAATTGAACCATTATCAGGCAGTCTGCCGCCGGGTGAGAGAGGGTGACGAGGGTGGCATGGAGGGGGTGTGAGGGTGCCAGTAAGGGTAGCACACTTAATTCGTATGTATATGTCCGTGTAGCGACCCTCGCTTCCTATCCTTCTGCTAGGCCGCTCTGTGAATAAATTTCGAGCTTGTTTCGCCTTTGGTTTATTGTGCTTATTACAAAATATTTAACGCCACACACACTCGCACACAGGGCAAGTGCTAGGCGGGGCCACGCCCACGCTGTCACTGGCTCCTTGCACGTCCTTCGCTGGCGGGCAGAAATTGTTGCCTCATTGTAAAAATTTATGTTAATATTTTAAATTTGTACGCTGGCAGGCAGCCGAACGGCGAACGGCGAACGGCGAACGGCGAACCGAACTGAACTGTGGGCTGTAACAATATGCCGCTGCGGTTGGGCGCCACTCCCTGCACCCACCCACTCAGGGGAGCCCTCACCCTGCAGTTGTTTGTTGCCCTGGTTGGCCCGAGAGACTTCCCCCATCGTCGCTTGTAAAATTTAATGTAATTTCTACGCTGCCGGCTCTAGGCCACGGACGTTGGCCAGGACACCATGGGACAGGACATGGCCGCCGTACTGTTGGCCGTACTGTTAATAATGCCAACTTCTGCAGGGCGACGCGTCGCTTAAAGTGCGGCCATATTTTTAAAGAGGCCACAAACTGCAATGACAGTTCACGTTGCCCGTTGCTACGGCTGTTACGGCTGCCGGATGGACACGCATGTGTGTGTGTGTGTAGTGGACAACGCACACACGGTTTTATAAATATTTCACGCTCATATTTTATGGGCATTTTTCATAGGAAAAGCTGACGCCGGCGAGCAGCTTGAACGGACAGAGGAGACGGTGAGAGAGAGAGAGGCGTTCGGCATCATTAATTAATCTCAAAAAAAAAAAAACCTTGATCCTGATGGAGCGCAGGAGTCATGAGAACAGATTCTGGCACCAGGAGCACCAAGAGGATATTTTATATAAAATCAGCAGGCAAAGAAGAGTCTCCTATCATTCTTGTTATTATATTTATTTATAGTTGCCTCACAATTTTTCTTTCTGTGCACTAAAGATTGTGTGCAGCAGCATTGTATTTTAAGGACACGTCTACGCTCTGCCACGCCCACATCAGCCTGCCGTCATTTTGCGGCATGTTGCTGCGTTGAGCCTCATTAAGCTCACTTTGTCCTGGCGACCCCTCTGCCTTCCCTGTGTCCATTTAAACAGAAAACCCACCCACACCCCACACCCACACCCACACCCACACCCACAACACCCGCTGCTGAATCCTTCGCTGATTCATTCCTTCTCGTTTGCCATAAATTATTTTTAAATGCATACTTATGTGGAATTTTGCCACGCGCTGCCGCGACAACTTTCCATAATTTTTATTTACATGATGCGGCGGAGCTGTTGGCTTCCTGACGAGGGGGCAACGTGTAACCGCATTTAAATGATTTGCAACGCGCGGTGTCGGAGATGTCTGAGGCCCAGAGCCTTTGCAAATAAAACAAGTAAGCGGACATTGCTGCCAAAGTGGCCATAGGAATGGCTCTGAAGGGAAGCCGGCATGCATCACTCGCCATGTTGCCTTCTCCGGTTCCCTCTTTCCTGAAGCAGGATGTCAGTCGGAGGTCAGGCGATCAGGCAGGCGGTGGGTGTAAAAGCCTTTAAAGGACGCTGAACAGGTCTTAGTTGAATGTCTTCTACAAGTTGTGTCATTTAGTAAAATATTTACTAAGAAGTTCAAGGAAAGAAGAAGGATCAAAGTGTCTAAAAGATGCTAGATGGATTTTAAATCTTATGTGAATTTCCGGGACTTCCTCTAGTACCATTCCAGCAAAGATCATCTATTATAAAGCTGACTTCAGACTCTCTTAATATTCCATATCCAGAGAGATCTTACTTTAAGTTTATCCTTGATTCCATACAGTGCTTCGATTAAGCGAACAAAGTCAAAACTGGCCTAGGGGGCGGCCTAGCCCTGGGCTTCACTTTCGAAAACAAAAAGAGACTGAAGCTGGGAAAATATTCACACAATCTGCGACACCGAACTTTTGTGAGTGAGTTTGTGTTTTGGCTGGAATTTTGCCGAAGTAAATGCTGTGCATATGGACTCCATGCAGCTCAGTAGCTGAGTCTCCTCGTCCAGCTGGTGGAGTGTACTATATTCCAAATAATCCTCTTTGTACCCATACCCGCCTCTACCCTTCTGTGCCCATCCTCTCGAGTTGGTAGTCAATCTAATTATTATCAACTCTGTGGCTCCAGATTACAGATTCCCGGGCCATATGGTGCTTCTTCAAAGCTATAAATACACCATTGAGCATATGTTTTGGCTTAAAAAACCCCGTTTTCCTTAAGCCCTATAAATATGGCATGTGTGTAACTGCAGGGACTCTCTGCCGTGGAATTACCTTAATTATTTATTTTTAGCCCAGCCAGCAGCAGCCTTACCCCCTGACTTTACCGCTGACAAAAGTGGAAATGATGAACTGGTAAAATATTCAGATTTGATGACAGGCCCCCACGCCCTCAGACTCGACCACTCAATCAACGATATCGATCGATTTGCAATCTCAGCCCGAGAGGAAATTGTTGTGAAGTTTATTTATTTATTTTATGAAAAACTGTTACATTCCATTCTCTCTCTCTTTGCATATTTTTCGTGCCGCTTTCAAGTAGAGTTATATATATATCCTACATACTAAGTACTATATAGCAAGCACTGAGCACTCATTGCTCGAGCATTTAATTACTTAAGTAATCCGTCGTTGGAGTTGGATTTTTGAGTATGTGGTCACAGCAGATGGAATACAAATCGGAGAGAGAGAAGGCATCAGGCTTAGGACTTACTCTGGAATATCCTTGAAATGCTTTAACTTTCTATATCAAAAATCAATAATAACCAAATGAAGGAAAGGGTTTAAAATGAAAGTGAATAAAAGGGGAAACTAGGAACCTTTTGTGGTTTCGATTTCAGTTTAAAATTTTCCGCCTAAAATCCCAGATGGAGCAGGTCCAGGAGCAGGTCCAGATTTGTGCCTGTCACAACGGCTCAATGCCGCTGCAGATGTCAAGGCTGAATCGAGTGGGCGTAGGCCGGGTCTAGGTGGGTGGCGGTTGGACCTCACTTAGTTCTCGACTTTGGCTTTGGCTTTGGCTTTGGCTTTGGCTTTTCCTTTGACATTTTAGCCGACCACCAAAGCGTCAAGTTGAGCAACAGCGCACAGCAAGCGGCGTTTAATGTTAACGCTTTGTTGCCGATGCCGCTCGCGACCTCCCCAAATCTCCCCTACCCCTACCTCTACCCCCTACTCTCTAAGAACTCTCTCCCTTTCTTCGGGCCGTTCACATAATTTAAATTCCATGCCTGTTTCACGCTGGTCTCTAACCAAGCTGCTTGGCCATGCGACGCACATACAAAATGCGAAATGCGCCATAAACGAAAATGGCTGGGCCCCTTGACTGTGTTTTTTGTATTTTTATTTGTTTTTGTTTTTTTTTTTTTTTTTGACCATGGGTGTGCGTGCTGAAAACGAGAAGGAGCTATGAAACAGGAACTGGAACTTCAATTCAATCAATTTACGCCTTATGCACTTTAAAAGTATGTATTTCATTAAACAAAACATTGTCGCGAGGTAGCAGCTAACAAGAATAGAGTTCAACTTGGCCAAAACTATCTTAGGGGTTTTTAAGAGGAAAATAAAGGTATATATGGGGAATAAAGAAGGAATTTATAAAGAATATACGAGGGATATGCGAGGAATATACAAGGAATTTATTAGGAATATATGAGGAATACAAGAGGAATATATAAGAAATATATGAGGGATATAAGAGTTTCGATTTGGTTTCCACAAGATAGAAAAGCCTATCTAAAGTCCCAATGCTCTCTTATTGCTATTATAATGAATTTATGCAATTAAATATATATTTTTTTAAGTTTAATGGAAGAACAGCCAAAACTTTACCAATTAGTTAAAGTCTTTGAATAATAACTGCAATATATTTGGCTTTGAATATCATATATCTTATATACCAGATGTATAAATTGCTTAAAAAAAATACATAATATTTTCTTCAAGTGCCAGATGAGCGCCAGGTAAAAAGAGGGCCACTGGCAATGGCCGGGAGTTGGGGAGCACACCTTTGACTGCTCGGAGCTCCGGTGTGCGTGAGATCTTTTTGTTTGCCGGCTCGGATGTCAGCTGTGGATGTGGATATGCGGTATGAAGTAGATGGGGGCTCTGGCTATGGCTACGCCAACGGGTGGGGTGGGTGGCAGCTGCCTAACCCTTGTAAGCCCGTGACCTTTTGACTACCCCACCGCACCACCCTACACCGCAACGCACCGAATGTTCGCCCATTGTTTGCGTGCGTTGACGAGCGAAAGGAAAATCCATTGAAATTCAATTTAAGGAATGTTGACAAACGTTTGTCATGAGACAGCGACACCAACCAACACCGAGGATGCCAGTGTCGATGCCGACGACAAGCTTAAAGAGTTTTTTTTTTTTCAGCCAGGTGCTGATTTCCCGGTACTGCCATGTCATGGAAAACTCTCGGCTTAACCTTTAAAATCGCTTAATCTGACGCGAAAAGCCTGCCCTGGGGATTCATTAAAGATTCTTGTGTCACTGGAGATGGTGAAATATATATGCTATATAAATACACGATGTGTTCCTGGCTGTCCGACTTACACTCCATTCGTACTCCCATATATGTTTATATATATTTTTATATATATCACCTAATTACAGCAAGCACTTGGGTGGGTCGATGGAAAATTGAAGCTCTTAAACTACTTCAAACAGTGAATGAGATGGACACCCTCTAGTCGGGGCCAAGGAATGTCTGGCTGGTGGCGATGATGATGGAGCACTCAAGGTCCTTGGGTGGGTGGGTGTGTGCTGACAGCGTTTGAGCCAAAGGACTCAGCTCTCGACTCAAAGAAGTTGGCTTCTTTTCTTTGCCATTCTCCTTTGCTGTCCGCACAATGGCGGCAGGACATGTGTCCTGGTTATGCCAGCGAGATCTCAAATTAACACTTGAAACGCAATGAGGCGAGCAGGGGCAGGGTGCATGAGGACCTGAGATCCCGAGAAGATTGGGCGCCCGAGTGGGTTTCCGTTTCCTTGGCTGAGGCTTGTTACGAGCGAATAGAGCGTATGACTTAACAAGTGTTCCAGGCTCCAGGCTTGCGCTCGTATAACTGCGGAATGTCCTTTACGAGTTGTCATCGGCCCAAAACATTGCCGGGATTGGCTTTGTTAGTGCGGTTCCCTTTTTAAAGAATTTTTTACACTTTGCCCGTCATTACGGCGGTGGGGGAAAAAAGGATGAGGAAACGAGCGATACAAAAGGACTCTATGTGGTTAATGCCAGAGGCCTTTTGCTCCTCCCTCTCTTTTTTATTATTTATTTTCCTTCTTTATAGGAGGAACTCTTGGTTACAACCAGGCTTATGGCCCATAAGAAGGGTATGCTAGCTTCGGCTTGCCGCAGCTAAGTAGTCTCCTCTCCCCCAAAGTTATTTTTATTCTTTTTTTTTTTTTTGGATGAAACTGTGCCATTTAATGTGAGGCTGTTTGTCTTTGCCACAAAACAAGCAAGAGAGAGGCAAGTGAGTTTATCTACGAGTCCCTCTCAAACCCGGCCTTGATTATTCGCCAGATTTGCCCAAGAATTTCACATATTTTCGGTGCCCGCCAGCCATGAAGTGGGAGTGGAGCGACTCCCCACTTCAGTAAATCTCTCTTTTTATTCGATTCGCTCCAAAACGATTCGCTTTTATGTGAAGGGGAGGAGCAGGCCGGCCGAGCTGCTTAAAATCTAAATTGATCTTTACAATCAGTTTAGCTGGCGGACCGGGGAGTAACCTATTTCTTAAACTGGAAACTAGAGCATAAACTTCTATTGATTTTCTTAAATTTTGTTAATTAGGAAATAAATTAACTAACTTCTGCAGTAACTTCCAAAGAGGCTACTGACCTTTGCTGTGGAGAAGTTGCAGGTCAAGTTTCCCGCTTGAGTCTTGGCCAAGACCACCTAAACACCTCCCTTGGCTCAATCGTTCGACTCAGTCACCTTAGCCCCGGGCTCAGTCGACTGGCTTATGTGTCTAGACTCTAGGCCGCGTATATAGGACTTCTTCGTTTCATTCAACTCTCTTTGGCCAGACTGAGACTTTGTCATGCGACTTGGATGTCTTGGATGGAGCCACCCCCCGCCCCCTGGCGCTTTGTCAATCAAATGTGGCGGCGGGGCAGAGGCATCAATCAGGCCTGCCAATCAACCATCAATCAATCAAGCCAGCTGCTACAGAGCCACATCTTCCTGCTTAAAGGAAACCATTAATTTATTCCATTGAAAGCCAAATACATAAAAGAAGGCATTACTTCTCGGTAAATGGAAGAGTATGTGGATTATTGTGTTGATTATTTGCCGAGTATTCCCCCTCGGACGTCATCGATACCCTTTCTGTCCGCCTGACAGCCACTTGCTCGACCGCTTCACTGGGCCAGGGGCCAGGACAAGCTGCCTTGAAGGATTCTCGGCTAAAAACAATGAGGCGACGACAGAAATTGCGACGACAACGACGGCTACCTGACAACCCCGAGGTGCCTTCTGTCTGTCTGTCTGTCTTGTCTGTCTCTCAGCTCCTTGTTGTGAGCCACCCTGCGCGTCTTAAGGATCCATCCATCCCCGCCGAGCTGGCTGCTCTGGGTCTGTTTGCTTGCCGGCTTGTTTGTCAGAGCCATTGAATTTTCCATTTCATATTCAAGGACAAACACTGGGGGGAGTGCTGACAACAGGAAAGAATGAGAGTCCTGGCTTCGGACTAGGCAATACCCTCCCTCGAAACAGATATATAAATATATCTGTCAAAACCCGTATTGGGATTATTTCTTTTTTAGCCAAAAACGTGCTTACAAATTTGCCCAGAGATAGTGAGCTGTAGAGTCCTGACTCCTCGGGCGGGAATACCCCGCTTGATGTCCTTAAATCGACCCAAGCAACCCTCCACCTGCTCTCGAGCCGCCGCGGGCAGTGACTTGAGTCGAGTCGACCTGGCGACTCTTTCAATTGCGCTATTAAAAATCATTTAGAGTCTGACAAACAAACTGCTGCAGGGCGTCCTGTTTGAATAGCTGCCCCTGCCCTGCCCTGTCCTGGGCGAAGGTCCTTGGCCCATGTTTGGTTTTTTTTGTTCTTTGGGGAGGGGAGCCGGAACGTATACAGGAATATCTTTTTTCGCGGTCGAAACTCAACAAGGAAAATATTTGTGCGAGTTACGAATAGAAATGTGGAAATTAAAATGCAATTAAAATGCTTTTTTATTAAAATAACACATGCCATAAAACGCAAAAAAAGAGAGAGCGAGAGATGGAGAGGAAAATGCTAATAAAATATGCAACCAAAAAAATAAGAAAAGCGGGAAAGCGCGAGAGCGCCAGAGTTCTGGCCTGAAATAGCAAGCGAGCTGCAATCAAAATACAATGTCCAACGCAGGCAATGGCCTGGAAGGAGGAGGTCTAGCACACACACAGGTCTGGAGGCTTGGACTGTGGACTCAGCTGGGCGCCAAGCGGAATTTTCACACATCTCAAAAGCAAGTTGAAAACTAATTTCAATATTTAGTCTACGTAAGTTGGGCGCAAAGATTGCGAGCAGCTGCGGCTTCTGGCTGGCAGTTATTAAGTGGCTAATGAAGTATCTACTATTGCTGCCGGATTGCAGGCTCATAAATAATTTCCCAACGCAAAATCAATAGATAACCCTTTTTAACAGGAGCAGCCAAGCCCCTGTCCACGTCCGTGTTCGTGTTCGTATAAGGTAGCATTATAAATAACCAAAAACGCCAAACGAAAATAGAACATAATTAATGGGAATAAAAACAGCCGGAAGAGGTCGATTGCCGCCGCCCTCGTTGGGGCAGGAGGCTCTATAAATAAAATTAAAAAAAAAAAAATATTTAGCGAATGAAAAGCAGGTGGAAATCGGAAACTGACTGAAGATGCGGTAACTGGGGCTCTCCTGGTGCCCGTCAAATGTCAAATTATGCAGTCGACTTTGCCCAGCTTTTCACTGGCTCGGCTCACTCGTCTCGCATTGAACCCTGGCGAAACCATTTTTAAATAAATATCGGCCAGCGCGGCGTATACGCAATGTAAAAACCAGCCAGACTTTGTGTGTGTGTGCCAGTGTGTGTGTGCAGCTGACAGTTTTGTGACTTGTGGACACTTTTGCCGGCATTTTGGAAAAGCAAGTGGAGGAAGCCGAAAATGAAACCGAAAACGTAACAATAACAACAACAACAACAACAGCAGCAACAGCAACGGCGGCAGTGATACAATTTTCGTCGTTTGATTGTTTTAAATTTTGCATTTAGCTCTTGTCATCCTGCTTGTTTATTTATTCGTTTGCATTTCCCCGTCGGCTCCCCGTTTCTGCTGCTTGTTTTCCTTTGCCTTGTTTCTATTTTTGTTTGCCAGCTCCACTTGTTTGTTTGTTTTGTTTGTTCGGCAGCGTGTTTGCGCCGCTTTGCCTGTACATTAAATGCAATTCGAATTAGAATCTGGCTTTGCTTCTCGGCCATTCCGCGGCGCCTCGCGGCGATTGGCAGTTTAATTGGCCATTTTGTACAACAATTTGTACTGGCGCTCTCGCTGCTGTTGCCGTTGCGTTATTTGCGGTATGTTTTTGTTTTGTTTTCGGCCGCCATCGGGCCTGTTATGGCCATGGCTTTGGTTGAAAATTTAATGAACATTCGGTGTGGGGGCCAAGAGCTCTCTGCTTGTTTTTCCAGTTATTGTTATGAATAAAAATTTGGCTAGCAAATGAATTGGAAACATTGCGGAAGGAGAGAAATTATGTGTCACATAAGAGTGGCCAATTTTTTTTCGAAACACTACACTTGAAACAAATAAAAATTTAGATTAAAAAAAAAAGGAAATACTAAACAGTATACACAACTATATGGAAGGTTAGAGTTTTGAAAGAACAAGGAATACAAATAAAGTATTATTTAGAGCTAATAATCCTTTTCATAAATTTAACCGGCTCGAAGGACTAAATTTATATACAAGGAAATGATAAAGTTTGTTATTCTTTGATTCTCTAATTATTATTTATCAAAATACCAGTTTAAAACAACACAATTTTTCAAATAACACGAATCAGAATGTGATTCTGAGCCAAGACTCTGGTGGGCTATTACAGATCCCAGCACCGCTAACGAGCATCTTTTAATTAAATGCCTCGACATAAAAATACCGCCTTCGTACCACTGACAGAGACGGATGGGGAGGGCAAAGCGAGATGGCCTTAGAATAACGCATTAATGCAGCTTAATTAAAGGCGATCACAGAACGACGACAGACAGACAGACAGCCCCTCCCCATGGCTTCTTTTTATGGCACTACCTGAGAGGGGAAAGGAAGTATGAGGGCTTCACATGCCCGCACCTTGGGCCATCGCTGCTGCTGAATTATGAGCAGCTCCCCGCACTTTTGCCGGCAGTTATGCTAAGCTCTGCAAATGAACATAATAAATAAAGGTCCAGGAGGGGGGGTGCTTCGTCCTGGGGTGTACGTTTTTGGGTGGTTTTCGGGGGACGTCAGGACACGGCAGCACCGCTGAGACCCACGTGTCAAAGAGAGCCCAAAGACAATGTCAAGCGACGCCAAAAAAGAAGGTAAACTTTTGCTCAAACGACTAGAAGATACCTGGGAAATAGAGAGCTCTAATTTGCAGGCTTCGTAAGAAGAAAGCCATTAAGTTTTCAATTGTAATTTTGACTGCGTTGCAAACTTTAAAACTTCAAAACATTCCTTTACCAAGTAGATTTTAAGAAAACCCTTTCCCTATAAACTCTAGTTTCAGTAATTAATCCAAATAAGGAGAAAACCTTCTTTCCCAGAGATAAAGTCCAGCCCAACATGCCTCTGTATAACGACGCTGCCAAAGTCGGTGAAAGTTGGCTTCGAATTGCGCGCATGTTTAAATGTTGTTATGAATATGACAGCCGAGCATGTCTGCTAGCGGTTGTAAGGGGAGGTGGAATTATTATTTTTGTAATAACCCAGGAATGGGGAAGGGAAGCCAAGAAATACGGGGCCCGAAGCTGCTGCCGCCGCCGCCGCCTGTCGCTTGTAGGACGACTTCCGCTAATGCAAGTGCCCGCTTCCGTTTCCGCCGCTTCCTCCGGGTGCTTTGCTGCTTTTTGTTTCACTTTCGGCTCATTGCTTATTTCACTGAGAGCGCTATGCTTGTTTGCTGCTTTTTAAAACCTATGAAAATGCAAATTGAGTTAAATATTTATGTGTTTGTAATCAAGGACCCCCGCCCCGAGATATCCCGACGAAATATCAACAGCAGCAGCAGCGGCAGCGGCAGCTCCAGTGACAAAAGCTAAAGCCTTGCTTGCCTGCTCCTCCTATGAGCCATGAGTACGGGCGGGGCGACAAATAACATTTCCAATTACGCGACTTTATTGCCGACAATATGAGTGGGTAGCGGGTCCTTGCCAGGATCTCAGAGGGATGAATGGGGCTCTATCTGGATTCAATTTGAAGTCATATGTCTAGGACACTTTGGGGTTCAGCGTTTAGTAAAAACATCTTATATTAAGATATACTATTTAAAAATTATATATAAAATATTTGTATTATTTTTTTAATATATATAATAATCTTAAAATATATCTCCAACAACCGGAAATTGGCTGACTGATCACTGGGTACCTCTCATAATTTTAATGTGTGCGATTTCGTTGATTATGTGCCATTGTCGGCTCGTCAAGGAGCCCCTGGGCGGAGGCATTGAATGGGGAGGAGGCGAAGACCCTCGGTGCTTAAGCCGACGACAGGTGGCCAGGGTTGCCGGTGCAATCAAGTAAATTACGGAAATTTACAACTTGCCGGGGTCACATTTCCCACACCCATTGTGCCAATTACACTTTGCCGGCTTTATTTATATTTTTGTACAAACATTTAAAGTACTTTGGAGAGCAAGGATATATTCAATGATAAAATGTATAAATTCGAATCCCTTCCCTGACTTCCTGAACTTTATCTTCTATTTAAAGAAATATGTTTTTAAAGACATATGTATGTGTATATTGCAAGGTATTCAGACTTCGGCTTGATACTCCATCCTTCAGTCCTTGTTGTTTATTTGTTTGATTGCGTTCTGCAAATTGGCATGGCCTCCATCATAAAATTTGATGTTAGTGCGTAGGCCATGCGGCAAACTGGGAGGGGAATGGTTGGGCGGGAGGGAAGGACACCCCTTCCAGTTGAATGCCACAGTAAAGCCATTAAACTGATGTCCTATTAAATTATTGAGAATAAATTCAAACAATCAGCAGCGAGAAATGTCAGGCCAGGGAAAAAAATACAAATAAAATATATAAAAGAGCAGCGAAAACGAGGCGGACGGGATAAAGCTATAAGGCGAATCAGCGGGTAAAAAATCGAGTTGAACATATCAAATAAATAATAAATAAACGACAGTCGATAAAAAATCGCATCGCTTCTAGTTGTTCCTCTTTCTCCCGGACGAAGAGTGGGTGTGACATTCTGCGGGTGGAACAGGACACCACAGGGCCACAGTGATGTCAGTGCTGCTAATTTATTACATTTTTTTTTTTCGGATAAATATGATCCACTTTGGTCACACTTTTTAATAGTGACTGTACCTTTGGTTGTATTGTTTCCTCTTGGAAGTACCTTATTTTGTTTTAATTTCTGGTAGAAAGATAAAGATATATAGCTTTTTAAAATTATTCAGCTAATTTGTCGGTTTGGTCACACCTTTTTAGGTAACTCTTTGAAGTACCATGTTTTATACTATTCATAGTAGAAAAAGAAAGATAAAAATCCTTTTAAAACACAGTAATTGGCTGTCTCTCAAATTTTCGATTCTAATTTAATATTTTTCAGAATTTCTGTCTTTGTTTTTCCAATTTTTTTGTTCATAAACTGTCCTGTTCTATTATGTTTTCTGATTTTTCCTATAAAAAACAAGTGATTGCCAAAACAAATAATAAATTTGTACCGGCATCACTGCTGGACAACCATAATAAAGCGATTCATTTGCAGATTTTCTCTTCAGCCAAATCTATTTCACTTGTCATCCCTTCCTATTGAATACCCTGTAAACAAAGTATGATAGTGAAAGTAAAAGTATTATTAGATATTTTCCGCTACTAAAGCATTGTATATTAAAAATATTTAATTACTTATTGACACCCATCACGTAACGTATTAAATTCAAGTTATAAGGCATCCATTAGTCGACTTCTCTACCAGCTTTTTTCTCCGGTACTTGTTTTATTTATTGTATATTAAAAAATGCGAAAAAGAACGAAATACAAAGAATAATGAAACGAATCATTGAGGCAAATATTTGAATGGCAAATATTTCAAAAAACGCCAACCGTGCCTTCGGTGGCAGAGCGTGGGGGCGGATATTATAAATGTTATTGCTTTTCATTACGCTGAAAATGTCAAAGCGTGCAAAGTGTGCGAAAGAAAGGGAGTTTTGAGTGGGTTATAGCAGGCTATACCGGTGCCCTAATATGATTTCTGCCTTGTGCATATCCCAAGACCCCCCATAATCGCAGTCGTCTTCTGACAAATTGAGGCAAAATGCAGCAGAGGACTCCCAAGGCAAAACCGAAGCAGATTCATTAATCACAAAACCAAAAGGAGAGAACTGGCGTAAGCCGTGTCTAGTCCGGGGGAAAAAAAAACTGAGAAATGTATATAATAATAATAAAAGAAAAGTCCTTTTGCGGAGTAATAAAAGTTCTGGGAAACAGCTGCCCCTAAATGAGGGAAAACCTTGGGAGTTTAACAGGGAAAATGATTATTTTCCTCCCCTTTCTAGTTACAATCCCTCTGCCTGCATTTCCCCTAAAACCACCCTCTCTGAGGCTCATCGAATGCAAATATTTGGCCAGCAAATGTCATTCGTCGCCAGCAGACTCTCATTAGTCTGGCCAAAATGTAACCGAAAATATCCCTTCAGCCTTCAGCCTTCAGCAACTGTTGGCTAATAGTAAAAATTTGTCGCAGGACGAGCGTTATTGACTAATACCCGCCCCCACACACAGGGACCAGGAGTAAAGGAAGGCCTTGTGGCCCGAAATAAACCTGAGAAGGGAAAAGGGGACTGGAAACTGTGAGCAACTTTGCATGGACTGGCACAAGGACCAGGACTAGGACTAGGACCAAGACCAAAGCCTTGCCTTGGCTTGGCACAACCCCTAAAACCGAAACCTTTAAAACCATTTAACGTAACTTTCAGGACCAGGCTGGCCAAATACGACAGCAGCCAGTGTGTACGCGTGTGTGGGCAAAGTTTTTAAAGTGTCAAAAAGTTTGGGCAACGTCACCCATCAACAGCGCCACTTTCAGTGGCCATCGAGAGAGAGAGAGATATTCCCGCAGTATTTGAAGGGAGGAAGGGGTACCGGGTACCGGGTACCTGCAGCATGTCGCACCTTGCATTCTGCTCCAGGTTCCTGGTCATACACCTAGGGCGCTTCCTCCTGGCACTTCCACTGCAGGCCGCAAATAGTTGCGGCCATAACTTTTAAATAGATTTGGAATCTGTTTCGAATTTTTAGCTCCATCCTGCCCTGCCCTCCCCTCCAGCCTGGTGCCTGGTCGTGGTCCCTTTGTTTAGAGCTTAATTTTATTTTTTTGTTTTCGGGTTTTTGTTGTTGTTTGAATTTTGCCTTAAAAGGACAGAGGAAAGTTTTCGTCTTGCTGCATTTATGCATTGACAGGTAGCCCAGAAAGCGTTTTGGCAGCCCTTTTTGGCCGTGTCAGTGCAATTATTATGTAATAAATTTGCATTCAGTGGAAATGTTGATTTTCCAACAATGGTTTCCCTTCAGATTTGGCCAAGATTGATCGACAGAACTGAGCTGGCTTAGATAGATAGAGAGAGAGAGAGAGAGAGAGGGAGGAGAAGTGAAATAAAAACTAGGACGAAAAGCAATTCAGCATTTAGCCACGTCATTAAGACAATACTCTATCTCGGCCTGCCGGCCTTTATTTACTTTGCTTTCGTCCTGCAAAGTTTAGTTACGTTCAAGCCCCGGCTTCTCCAGGGGCTTTTCGGTTAGCCAAAGCTCTGCACCGCGACGTCTTTTCCTGGCCGCCGTGTGGAAAAGTGCGTGAAAAGCGTCATGATTTATGCAGCAACTACAGCAATAAATCCATTTTGGCATGGCCCAACAAATGGCATGTTAAATAAACTGGAAACAGCACTTGGAGAGAGCCCAGAGAGCCAGAGAAAGAGAGAGAGAGAACGAAAGGTTTCCATGGAAAAGGACCGGGCAAGGCCGGTCTGGGCCGGGCCGGAAGTGGACGCAATGCAGCACTTCCGGCCTGCCGCTCTGTCCCTCTGTGGACACGCTTTCGGATTCGGGCTACTCCTGATCCTACGGCTGTAGACTCGTCCTGGGAATGACAGGCTTAACAGCAACAATAACAACAACAACAACAAAACCAGCAAGTCAACAACCGCAAAGCTTTTGGCAGTCCTTGGCCAAGACACAGTGCGGAAATAGAGCTCCGAATTTGTGTAGATCAAATACGTTTTATATAAATTTATATTTAAATTGAAGAAATAAATAAATTTTAAGCGGAGATAAGTGCTTAAAAAATACAAATTAAGGCTGATAAAACCTTACTTTTTAAGGGAATGCCTTCTCTGGAGACTAATTTATTTAGAAATTATATTTATAAAGCCTTAAATAATATAAAAAATATATTAAACTACTCCTTATGGTTTAGAATTTAGTATATATTTCAAAGGTATCACTTTTATAAGGTACACTGTGCTGCCTCCGTTTGCCTGTTGACCGCAGGGGAGAGCGGCCCAAAAAGTTACCATAAAAAATCCCCTGCACCCCCGTGACTGTAACCAACCTTTAATACCAAAAAAAAAAAAAAAAAGTAAAACGAAACGAAACTGGACAATGTTTACAGCCAGTCAAGCCACTAGCTTTTGGCCCAAGCCAGATGATATAGGCTTTTGGGGGGCTAAGAGCCAAGAATCAGGAATCGAATTTGCATGGCTCAATCTGGCACTTTCAGGCCAGGACTTTATAAAGCGAGAGAACAGGATAAAGTATCATAAAATATAGGAGTTCCGTGAGAGGAATAAATGAGGTAAGTGTAAAGTGGCTTCAATCAAACTTGGCTAGCAAAATTTCTCCTATTAAATATATCTCTAGGTTCTTAAATATCCGTAATTATTAAATAAGTAATATTATTCTTAAATAATTTGCTTGTAAAATAAAACTTTTCTTTTTTTCCAAATTATTATTGAAATATTGATCCTTAAACACTTAACCCCAAGGCTCGGTGTCGCCTCAACAGTTTGCGAGTCTTTTAATATTTAAAAAACTAACTTGGCTGTTACGCTCTTTTGGCCACTGCACTGCACCCCCCCTCCTGTTGACCCGAGAACCTCTGTTTTTGGCGGCACCGCCAATTAGCACACGTGGGGCCAAGAGGCTTTGGCTTTGGCTTCAGTTTCGGTTTCGGGTTTCGCTTGTTTTCCTCATGCGGCGTATTAAATTTGCATGACCACAGAAATATTTCAATATAAAGCGGCCAGGCGGGAAGGGGCGGTGCAGGGCGGGGCGGGCCAGGTGGGGTGGTTCTGGCGGGGGCAATGGAAAGTTGTTTATATACACTTTTTATAATCTGCTGCCCTGCTCCGCCGGCACTTCCCAACCCATTAGCTTTGCCCCTTTTTGGTTTGTGCTCCGTCAGCGGACAAGGCAAAAACATTTCCGCTGGCACAGCACACAGCAGTGCACTGCAAAAAAAAAAGTAGTGGTACAACTAGGATTATAGAATTTTAAGTTAAAAATCAAATATCGGTATTATCGATAGC
>JAEIIL010007868.1:0-12496 GCA_018905715.1 Drosophila lini | reverse complement strand
AGCAGATTGAATTACAATTTTATTAATGAATATTGATTAATTTTTGAAAATTTTAATTATAATATATTGAAAAGAATATAATTATAAAATTATAAAACCCTGCAAGGGTATAAAAGTACCCCTCCAAATATAACGATTAATAATTTACCTTTAAGCCACCTTAAATATAATACCAATAACAATAAAAACAAGGTTGTTACCATTTCCATTTTTTTCTTCTTAATTTAACCCCAAAACTATGATTAAAATGTCCGCCATATTTGTAGCTCCCATTCGATATCCCCCGGAAAAACTGTTTACCCGCCATAAACAATTTCCACTGGCGCCATCATTTTAGTGAAATAAGCATAATATTTTCATGTTTTGTTTTTCGCATATCAATAACTCTTATCAGCACCACGCCCCATCGTTACCTCCACTCTCCCCTGCGGAGGCACAACAACTCGAGCACGCAACACGGGGTTGGGCGAAAATGTGGAAGAAAAATCCAAGCACTCGAGCTCGTCGCTAACAATACAAAAAAAGAATACAAAAAAATTATAATCCAATTCCATTGTCCGACATTGCCGGGAGGTTTGGGCGGTGGAAAAACTGCAGACAACGACTGCGCTTATCACCTAAAATGTGGCAGGAACAATAAGGACACGAGAGAAGGATGCACCGGGGGACGCAGGGCGCGGGGATGCAAGTCGAGCGTAAATCGCAGCGTAATCTCTTCCGGATATGATTACGCCACCGAATGCGAGGGATTGTCTCCGGTCCTGTTGAGTTTCGCTGCTGTGACCTATCGCCTTTGTGTCCCCTGCATCTTTGTATCCATCCTGGCATCTTTGTGGTTCGGTTCGCAATCTGCTGTGATTACAATTTCTTAAAAAGCTAAAGCTGCATTTTCCTTTCAATTACGAGGCGGGCACCCTCTCTCGGCACCTCTTAATGGCCATATATATATACATAAGTGTATCATCCCCTCATTCCTCACCCCCATTCGAGCCAACAATGTATGTACATATAAAAAAAAAAAAGAAACACTTAACCCACGCCACAACATTCTGCTCTCGGTAATTGTGCCGTTAATTGTCGACTCCCTGAACTATGACATGATCTCCTGCCACTCCTCCTCCGCCTCCGCATCGAAAGTGTCCCATGTCAATGGCTGGCTGCCATTAGAAAAGAAAAAAATTGAAGCCACGGGGGCTGAAGATGCGAGCATTACAACATTCTATATGAGCACTTATAGTTTCCACGTCTTTTATGCGAGCCCCGCGGGTAAGGATGCGTTAGGGTGTCCGATACACCGGCAGAAATTGAGCTAAGCCCTATTTAAGATGACATGGAATGGATATCTGTGACACTTATGGATAATCTGTGCTGCAAGCCTCGGGCTTAGGGGTTAATAAAGTATATTCATGTATAGGACTGCCATAGAAATCAGTGGTCCATAACTGGGCTATACAGTTTTATTATTTTAAATATATTTAAAAACAAAGATCTTCTCTGAATTTAAAGCAGTGATCGCAAATAAGAGTTATGTAAAAGTAAAAATTTACAAAAACTTTTATTTTGAAATTTGAAAATAAAAATGTACAGTAACTTTTATTTTAAAAATGGAAAAAAAATTGAATGAATGAATTGCAATAACTTTTAAACTGAGCGACCTATCTTAAAGATTGGTATATATAATGAATCTAAATTTCAATACCTTTCGTATGATGTTGATCAAGACTTGGACTTAAATTAAAATATCCTGCAACGGCATACAAAAATAATAAATAAAAGTTTGATATTTGATCATAAAACTATAACAAAACTTATCAAAAAATTTATTAATTGCATTTCAACAAGTTTTCTATGTAAGTTTTTATAAGGTTTTCAAATCAGTAAAAAAAATCTTGAATTTTAAAATTTTATATAAAATGTTGAAAGAATGGAAAATATTTATTTTCGGAGATGGCTATATAAACTTGACTGTTGATGCTGATCAGGAATATATATACTTTAAAGGGTCGGAATTGTCTCCTTCTCTGCGTTGCAGCCTTCTGACCAACATTATAATTATAATACCTGCAAGGGTATACAAATTATTTACAAGCCATTATAGTTGACATGAATAAATATTAGGTAAATGGCTCTGTAACTGTGGCAGGACTCTCAATTCCTTTTCAAAAATACACCTTTATATTATATTTGACAAGGGTCAAGGACTTTATCTGGAGCTTTGCGGTAAAATTCCAGCTTATGTTCCGAACCTTCGATCCCTTTTCGAGGAAGTGCAGCTGACTGGGATCAGATCAAAAGGGAGTGGGTGGTTGCTTTGGGGGATGACCCATGTTTCCGGACAGCAGTTGCTCGACTTCCCAGCCAAAGCTAAAGAGGCGCGAGGCTGGAAAATGATGACAATATGTGGGATGTGATGGGATCGGCGCGCTGCTTGGCAACACATTGAAATGCATTCGACTCGACGTAACGCGGCTCAATTAGTGCGGTTCAGCGAGTGCCAATGCAGCTTCTCCCTGTCGTTCTGCCTTAGTCCTGCCAGCATTGTCCTGGCTTTATGTCAACTTCTTGCACGTTTATTCACACCTGAGCACAAAACCGCCCCGCAGGTTTTCCCGCCTGAAAAGTCACGAATACGCCGCCAGCCAGCCAGCTTCCGAGGTTTTTCCATGCCGCACTTCTACATTCGCGGGCAGCGAGGCGTCGCTCATTATGTGGAAAGCTGCCTCCTGAAGTCGCCAACTTTCCATTAATTAGTCCTGCTCATTGGCAAACAAAAATATCCCACAAAGTACACATTGAGTTTTTAGTCCGGCTATAAATAACCCAACTATTCACATGATAATTTTTATGGGAATATGAAAGCCAGTTATAAATAAAATTCCATTCATGATATCTAGATCTCAGTGGGAAATTATTTTTAATTCGAATTTCCTTTCACCTGCAGTCACAACAAATTTATAGTTTAATAGAACAAGTATAAGTAAAAAATTTGAGAAAATGTGTGCGTGTTTTGGAAAAAGGAGAGACAGGAGCTCCAGCGATATAAGAATGATGATCGAAGATCCCACTGTCCGCAGAAGGTTTATCGTCAAGGTGTTGATGGTAGTGGCGGTGAGATACACAGACTGGATACAGGTTCGGATCATGAATCCTTATTCGATTGACAGATCAACTTGCTGTTCACCTCGCTGTTTGCCGCCATACCTGTGTTCCATCGGCCGGCAAGAATGTTTTTCAGAAGACACTGGTGGCTATTCATACCTGCCATCTGTGTTCTGACGACAATCCACATTTTGGTCTGCTACTGCCAGAAACTTTTTCGCAAGTCCCCGATTAAATTCATCTTGTTGGCCGTGTATGTCCTGGCCCACACTGTCCTACTGTGCTTGGTAGTGTCTCGGTATAAGCCCAAGTTGGTGAGTGCCTCAAGAAATATCCAGTATTCCTATAAACCCTCCTTCTGGACAGATATTCGCGGCATTCGGCATCTGCACTGCCATGGTGATCTTGTTGGGTCTATTCGCCAAATTCGCGCCTTGCGATTTTACAGGCTGCTGGATCTTCGTTTTCGTGATATGCGTACTCCTGATGCTACTGGGCATAATGGCATTCTTCTTTCGAATAATGTTGATAGTATATGCCGCCGTTGGTATATTTGCCTACTCCTTTTTCCTCGTGATAGACCTTCAATTGTTGATTGGCGGCAAGGCGCACAAAAATGAATACGACGAGGAGGACTACATAATAGCTGCCTTGCAGATCTACACTGACATCATAGAGATGTTTAAAATGCTACTCATCTGTTTGGGTCTATTAGAAATATAAATTGAACGGTTAAACGGAAGCGAAATCTTATTTATAACTTGTATAAATATATGTAATAAATGTATTATTTTTCTTTTTAAAATGTATGGATTTTGATATGATTTACTTGGCCTCCTATTTTAAGCTTCTTACCAAAAGTCAGTGTAAATAATTAGTATTTTAATTTAACGGGATGTAATATTTATTGCTATCTTAACAACAAAAAACATGTATAAACCTTTCTTCTTAAAAAATACCTTCTTAAATATCTGAAAAACTATTTCTGACAGTTTTATAAAAACGAAAGAACATCGAATCATTTTTGTTTCTACAGTCAACTTTAAATAATGACAATCGGAGCTGTGAAATCTGTTATATTAATATATTATATTTAATAAAATCAACTACTTTCCGTTTTAAATATCCGTGAAAATGTGCGAAGTACAGAATATGCTCAATGGCCTGTGCCAAATGTTTAGCGATGCCAAGGAGCGACGAAACCTGGGGATGATCCAGATCCTAGAGAAGGTTCGCTGCTGCGAGTGTGGCCATAGGAAGCGTTTGCAAAAGGTCCGGGAGAGCCAGGCTATGTTATGTGGGGCAACAGATACATCTCCATCTACAACCAGAATCCTGATCTTTGTCTGCTTCGCCGTAATGATCCTGTTCTGCGCATACTTCATCTTTATGGTCCGACGTTACAACCATGTGCGTGCCTATGGCAGCAATGCCTGCGGATCGTCCTTCTTGTACGGCTACAACGATTGTGATGTGATTTGTTAGTGGACAATAAATATCCATGATGATTAACATATGAATTTTTTATATTTTTTAACGTGCTTATTGACTGAAATATAAATTAAATCAATAACCTGATATTTTTTTACGACTTAAGATACACAGGTGATGACGGTAGCTGATGGCGCCAGGCGAGGGCGTGTCTGGCGGCTATTGATAACCTTTCCTGCTCAACTTTTTCACCCGCTTTCATGATTGGGCGCTGCCATAAATTATGCATAAAGCATAAATGCCAGAAAGAGACCAACCGATGGGACCCTTGCGGAGGTGGTGGTGAAGGCAGCGTGTGTGTTGGCTTTCAGGGTGAGTCCCATCATCATCGAACGAACCTTGGCCATTCCGTTTTATTGGGTTATCGAGTGGGAAGGACGGCAGCAGGACCTTCCACCTTCCTGCCACTCTCCTCACACACACTCCCGGAGTGTTGGCCTAGCTCAATATTGACACAAGTTAATTGAAGCCCGTCGGCTGCCAAAAGTATCAATGGCGTCGCCGCATCCCTTAGCCGTGGGGTCAGCGCTGAACTGAACAACCGGCGCGTTGCCTGCTCACATTGTGGAATAAGGGGGGAGAGGGAAGAGGGGAAGTGGAGCTCCATTGTGGCTAAGGAACAGCGGAGTGGACCTTAGTTGTAATAGGATTTTAGTTGATTTTTTTGTAGAATTATTTGCAAAACTCCATCCGCAAAGGGGGTTCCCTCTCTATTAAGAAGGGAATCTAAAAAGGAGCTGCTCTTTTGAGATCGCTTGGTTTTATACACTATATTCTACGCTTTGCTTGCAATGTACAAGCAAAGCAGCAACAGCTTATTTAATTTAATCAGTAACGAAATAGAGGAGAGCTCAGAAATCTTAAAAATTGCTGCAATTTCATTAGATTTCAGTTCATCAAGGTCCACCCTAAAGCAGGCAGATTACAAACATTTTTGGGTGGTGATTTCTTGGCCATCATAGGTGGGCCTCAGATGTGTGTGGCCTCGTAACAATTGCATCACCTGCTGAGCCGGTCATTTCTCTTTAATGGCCTGTATTAGGAACCCAATTGCCAGGGTAATTTTAAACGCTCTGTAATTGACTTATTTTTAAGAAAGTTTCAAAAAAATCCACCTTTTTTTGTCCGATAAACGTTGATTTATGTTTTATTATAAGGCTTTCAATAGAGAGTTCTTAAAATGTTACACAATTCCTGCCAGAGTTAGTTGTATGAGTCGTGTGTGTACGCAGATATTATTTGGTTCTGGATGCGGTGGCCCATCCTATTTACATCGCATAGGTGAATCCTGGGCCATATGTCGAGTGCATATGGCAAGATCTCATCGGAATTAAATGTGTTTTGGGGCCCTTTACCCTTGGCAGCCAAATTAATTAGCAAATTCGAAACCAAGTCCAAGGGGCCTCAGGTTTTAATTGTTGTTGTTATCAGAACGGGCTTGATGAAGACAAATGTTAAGAATTAAAAACGTAGTTTAATGTTTTTCAAAAATTATGCATTATGTATTATTATTTTCGCTTTGAATTAGTTGTTTTTTTGTTGTTTTTTCTTTTGTTTAGTTTAGTTTTGAGTTTAGATAGCATAATTAATCATAAGTGTTGGTTTTTCCTATTTGAAGTTAATTTTAATACATTTCGTTTAGTTGTAAATTATTGTAAAGTAAATTTTTAGGACTAATTCAAGTTCATATCTAGGTTTATATATATGTATATGTATAGGTAGTGTTATAATTGTTGTAAATACAATCGAATAATTAACTAATAGAGAATTTATTACAGAGAACAGTGTGTGTTGGAAATCTTTCTAATTGCTTCTCACTCTCGGATGAAGAATCCAGTCCCTTCATAAGCATTTCTCTGATCATAATTTGTGGCATAAGTGATAATGTGAGAGTAGGCATACATACATAGTAGTTTGGATATAATTGGAATTTTGGAATATTCAAATTTGACACAATATTCTCATCGTATTCTTCTCCTTTGTCTTTTACATTTTCAAACAGAATTTAAACAAAGGGCAAAGATAGAAAAAAATAATATAAATACACAAAGAAGGCATATGGACTAAGCGCACTTTATAACAATTCGCTTGGACATTCCGTTTCATCATCGCTTCGCCTTAAACTCAAATAACACTTAACACGTACAAAAAACGGCTTATTAAACTTAACATTTACAGAATTTAATTCAAGCTAAACACGCATTTTATTGCCATATAAATTAGATGTTAAAAGAAATGCAACACGCACACGACCAAAAAAGTATATAAACGAAACAGCAAAATCTTAGGGACTTATTACTAAACAAAAAAAATGTACATTAGCTGTGAATGTTTATTAATTACAAATTAGTTATAGCTTGCTTGATTCCTCTGCGTGTGTGTGTGTGTGTGTGTGTGTATGTGTTCCGTTAAATAAATAGGTGTTGGTTAGTCGTCCCCGCATTTAGTCATTTAGTCTATCCTAAAGCTCTACACACTAGGAGTTATTCTCACAGTCATCGGGTTTGTGCTTCGTGCGTAAATTGCTCAAAAGATCGGCACAGTTGTTGACCATCATCAGATAGTCTCCGTTGTCAGCGCTCAGCTGATCGTGGTTCAATCCACCCCCACTATTTCCCACTCCCATTCCCTGGCCCACTCCGACTCCGACTCCATTGTTCGTCTTTTCCGCTTGTCTGGAAATATATAAATTGAATTTTGGTAAGTCAAATTGTATATTCAAATTGTTTGTTTTAGAGTTCAAGTTCAATAAAAAAAAATTAAGAGTCTTAAAATAATTTATAAAATATTTCTGATATCTAAAATACAGTATACAATATTTTATTTTATAAATTTTAGAACTCTAGTTTTGTCAATAAGGCAATGTACAAATTTTAAAAGCACTATTTTCCCCTGAATATTTTTGATTCTGGCAAGGTATGTGCCTAGTAATGCCTAATGGAAAGTCTATTGTAATTTTACTAGCATAAAAAAAGCTTTCAGAATGCAAAATAATGCCTTTTTATCCTACTTAGGATCAATTTTGAATTCGGCCAGTTGATTTAAATGCAAATTTACGCCAACAAATTATATATCAATATTTTTATGTTATAAGCGACATTTTTCTAAATTTACAACATTAATTTATATAAAAAATTTCAAAATTTTCAATATTATTGAGGTGATGACAAGTCAATTTCTTTGTGATATACATTTATGCCAAATTTAATCCCTACCGATTTGTGGTAATGCTGCTCAGCATATTCCTGGACATGATTAAAGCATTCTCCAATTCCTTCAGCAGCAGGGAGTTCTTTAGATTCGCATGCAGCTGCATGGCTGCTTGAGTTGTCGTATATAATTTGTTGATCACATTGTGCACTTGGGCTTCGGCTATAAGAAAAAGTATCTACATTAATTTTAAGTTCTCAAACATATGCTTTAAAAGTTTCTTACGATCTGTGCCCTCATATTCTTCCAGGGAAGTCACACCGCTCCTCTGTTTGTTGGCATTTCCAACGGGGCTGCCAAGCAGCTTGCTCTTGTGATCAAAGCCCAGATTCCTTGGTCTCGGTGGCACAATTGGCTTGTTGTTGACCGTATTATTGGGCGTCTCCTCGGAGCTAGAGTCGTCCTGCATTTGTGGTGTGGCTAAAAAAAAGGAGAATATTACATAATTAGATGAAGATTACATGTAATCTCGGCTTAACTACTACCAAAACCCGTATAATAACAAAATGAGTAACGCCGTAGTTATTTTTTGAACTCGCATTTTAAATTTTTAATTTTTTGCTAATTTTGCATTTCAGAAAATTTTCTTGCATATGACAATTCAAATGTTTGGGCGTTCTGTATCTTGTTATTATAAATTCCTTTGCTAATACTCACCACTGCTAAAGTTTGGTGGCTTCCGACGATTGTTGTTGGCATTGTTGATCTTGTTGCTGTACTGACGATTGGCAGCTGAAGATTAAATAGGATAATTTTGTTAAGTATTTTCAAATAACAAAAGTTTACAGTATTGCTTACCTATGGGTCCATTACTACGACCCTGTCCGTTGCTGGCACTGCGCAAACGATTGCTGTCCTCGGGCTCAGAGTCGCTCTAAAGGAAAATAATATATTAAAACCTGATTTATGATCTCCTAAATAAATTATTTTTGTTCATTTCTAGATAAGAAATTTCACTTTTATAATATTCTTTAGTTAAACTTACACCCTGATTGAGGACATTCATGGAGTTGCTGGAGGCACCGAGTCCCGTCTTGCCCTGCAGACTGTTCCTCTTGCTGGCTGATCGCGAGATGTTGCCATTCCTGTGCTGGATCTGTGGCTTCTGTGGCGTGCCGCCAGTTGATTTTCCAGCTACAAGAGGTTGAATTTTCATCAGTTTATCAAATTGAAATATATATATTTTTAATTTATAATCGAGGGTGCTTACGCTTGCCAAAGTTGCCCATGTGCAGGTCGCTCAGCGAGCAGGCGCGGCGTATGGATGACTCCTCGATGGGCATGGGATTAATCGTTTTGGGATTGCCTGCAAAGTGGGTCAAAGATTAGTTTTCGGCTCGGGTCGTGCGGTTATGGTATTTGATCAAAGTGCTGGTGGGATTTCGGTATGGAGAGTGGACGATAAAAGGGGTAAAAATAAAAACTAGTAACTGTGGGAATGCGTAAATGAAGGTGGCAGAGAAACTCAAGAGGCACAACATCAACAACCAAGGCGGAAATGGGGCTCAAGGCGGATATGGGGCTCAAACCTGGCTCCATCCTTAAAACAACAGTCGTCGTCGTCGTTGGTTCTTTGTCCTCGCAATGGGAACCATCTGCAGCAGTGATTTCTAGTTCCTCGCGCCCCTCATCGTCGGCTCTGACTTCCTTGGCCAGCTCCACGCCCTGACTGCTATAGATCCCAGTGAAATCAGTGCTCTCCAGGACATCCGGCAAACTGCAGTTTCTTCGCATATTCCTGGCATAGGCGCACAGATCAGAGGCATCTTTGGAGGTCAGCTCCTCATCCTCGGCCGGTTCTTCGCCCCGGGCCAGCATATCGAAATTCATGGTCAAGCTTTTCACATACCCCTTCTCCTTGGCATTGCAGTTGAAGGGTCGCAGGCGAGACTCGGTGGCCAAACGGATTTGCTCCATCTTGCGTTCCTCCATTTCGATTAACTTCTCGATAATGTCGATCTTTTTGGCTATATTCTGGCACTGGTGACTGGTGGAGCCGCCCTTTCCACTGATTCTCCCTGCATTATCTAGGTTTTTGCGGTACTTCTCTCGCTCCTGCTGGATCTCATCGACCACCGCCTGGAGCTGGGGCTTCGTGTAGAGTTTGAGAGTTTGCATGTTCTCCAAGTTCTCCGGTGCGTTTCCATTTTCCGAAAAATACATTTCGAAGCTGCGCTCTCCGTAGTCGCTGGGCAGGCTCCCGACTTCCAGTTCCGGCGGAGACTCCTCCTCCTCGGCCTCTCTGGCCTGCCGCTGCCTCTCCCTCTTGGCACTGGGCGTATACTTGATCTGGGAAACTGTATTGAATCGCACCGAGATCTTGGGCCTATTCTTCTGCCTTACACTGGTGGCTCGGCGACTGCTCTCGCTGGTATCGAAGCGTGAGACCTTCTTCAGGCAGCTTTGCGTGCCAGTGCCAGTACCGGATCCTCCCCCGGCCAGGGCTCCACTGCTCACCGAACTCCGCATCGCCGTCGGCCTCCTTTGCTGATGATCCCGTTCCCTTTGCTTTTCCCGCTCGAACTTTTGCAAATTATGCTCAAACTGCCGGACGACGCTGGCCGTTCGGGACTGCGATTTCTGTTGCTCCTTTTGCTGCTTCTGCTGCTTTTCCATGTGGCTCAAAGTGCTCACCAGGTTCTGGGGTTTTGCCGGCACCGGGGGCTTGGGCTTGAGGGGTTTCTTCACAAACATCATATTGCTGTCGCCCGATTGCATGGGATTCGAGTTCCGTTGCTGTCGCTGTTGAGCAAAATCCGTGCTCAACGACTTGTTGACACCTGAGTTATATTGCTTGTTCTTGGATCGCAGAGTGGGTATATTTTCCGAGGCCTGGACCTGTGCTATTCTGGGATAGGTCTTCGAGCTGGGCAGTGGCTTCAGCGGCTCCAGGTTGTAGCCGGTCACATCGAAGCTGTCCGTGGCCGTGGTCGTTGCATGGTGCTGCTGCCGCATATAGTAATCAAAGCTGCCATAGGCATTCGGGCTATTCCCGTACGACTTGGACACTGGCCCATGGATGATAAAGTTCCGGATGCCAGCGTGGCGTTGCTGGAGCACTTGAGTCACCTGCGCCTGGGGGTACTCGAGCGGAGCACTCTGGCAGTCACTCTCGTCCGAGAGGACGCTCTCCAGGCTGTTGCAGTAACTACCGACTCCATCGCCATCCGAGAGCAGAGAGAGGGACTCCTGACTCTGCTGGCCGGTGAGGAAAAAGCTGGCACTGGAGTGGCGCTGGGTCTCCAGGAATCTCGCCTCATCCAAGCGCCTTTGGCTAGCCGCAAACTGTTCCGGTTGTAATATATCCGACAGGGAGACCTTCCGCTCGCACTGATAGAACTCACGGTAAACATAATACTGAGTCGTCCTTCCAGTTGGCGTGGAATCTCCCGTGGAGCCCAGGCCACCCAGACCCCTCAAGTTGGCTGGCATGGAATAGGAAGCCGGTATACTGCAGGGCTCGTCGAGATCCCCATACTTCCTGGTAATCTCATCTATCATCTTCTCCGTGTCCGCGTGGATCATGTCCAAAATAGTTCTGGCATCATCGGCATAAACGGAGTGCCTCTTGGGTTCACCCAGGAGGGCTCCTCTTTCGTTGCCCTCGGCCGACCACTCTACCTCCTCGTGCACCGGCGACACTGGACAGGATTTGTAGTGCTTCAAGATACTAGGAGTACGTCTATTATTCCCAGCAGGATTCCTTTTCACCCTCTGTTGCAGCTGTGACTGCTGCTGGTGGTGATGCTGCTGTTGATGATGTTGCTGGCGATGCTGCACAGCGGATGAGGAGCCACCGAAGGGAACCCCGGGTGGGGGATGTATCTGATGGACACCCACGTGGTGGGGATAGGGAGGATAATGCTGTTGAACCTGTCGCATCGTCTGGAAGTTCTGTTGCAGCTTGGATTTGGGGGCAGCACAATTGAAAAATTGCTGAGAGGCGGCAGCAGGAATATATTGCTGATGTGGCAGCTGCTGTTGATGTTGCTGCTGCTGCTGCTGGGAATTCACAGTTGCTGCAGCAGCAGTTGCTGATGTGGTTGTTGGATTTTGGGTACTAACATACTGCAAAGTGTCATGGGAAGCAACTAATAGGGTTAGTCAAGAGTTAACATTTTTAATGGGGGAGAAAATTCATAATTAAACCATTTTTTTCATTACATTTCGATTTTGTTTTTATCGCAGCACAAAAAGGGAGAGAGCAGTATTCAAAAAGATATAGACAATAGAGAGAAAGAGCAAACAACGGGAGAGAGAGTTACATTAGCCTACTTGGTCCAACTTGGTTAAGGGATTTAAACACAAGGTCTCAGGGCGCGCAAGGCTCCTTATTTCTTCATTATCCCTCACCTGGCTTTGTATAACGTCCTGGACCACCGCCGCCCGCACTCCTCGAGCCATCCAAATTGGCAGCCAGACTCAGGTCCGATATGCTATGGCTTCCCCGAAGGGGTCTATGGCCGACCTGTGAATTGAAAAAAGTAATGATATTAATTATACTGTTATCAATTGGTTTATTTATTATTTTAGGGTGATAAAGAAGTGGGTTTATTTTTGGATTAGTTGAAAATAGAATACATGGGTTAATAAGGCATGGTTTTAAAAATTGTATAAATTATTTATATAATGAAAGAGTTTAAGAAATGTATCACTCATTAAACACCACCATGAAAATTAAAGAACAAATGTGATT